>JANJXV010000061.1:1330000-1372500 GCA_024803745.1 Megascapheus bottae
CTAACCCTCACCCTAACCCTAACACTTACGCTAACCACTACCCTAACCTCACCCTAACCTTAAATCTTACCCTAACCCTAACCCTAAACCTAACCCTTACCCTTACCCTAACCCTAAATCTAAACCTAACCGTAACCTTTACCCTGACTCTAACCCTAACCATAATCCTAACTCTAACCCTAAACTTAACCCTAACCCTTACCCTTACCCTAACCCTAACCCTAACCCTAACCCTAATCCCAACCCCTAACACTATCCCTAACCATAACCCTAACCCTTACACTTATCCTAACCCTACCCCTAACACTAACACTTACCCTTACCCTAACCCCTACTCTAACACTAACCCTAACCCTAACCCTAACCCTTACCCTAACCCTAACCCTAACCCTTACCCTTACCCTAAACCTAAACCTAACCCTCACCCTATCCCTTGCCCTTACCCTAAACCTGACCCTAACTCTAACCCTAAAACTTACACTTACCCTAAACCTAACCCTAATCCTAACAATTACCCTTATCCTAATCCTAACCCTAAACTTAACCCCAACTGTAAACCTAACACTAACCCTTACCCTAAACCTAACCCTAAACCTAACCCTAACACTTACCCTAACACCTAACCCTAACCCTAACCCCAACTCTAACCGTAACACTTACCCAAACCCTAACCCTAACCCTAACCCTAACCCTAACCCTTGCCCTTACCCTAACCCTAACCCTAACCTTAACCCCAACGCTAAACCTAACCCTAACACTTACCCTAACCCTAACCCTAACCCTAAAACTTACCCTTACCCTAACTCTAACCCTAACCCTAACCCTAACACTTATCTTAACCCTAACCCTAACCCTTAACCTAACCCTAACACTAACCCTAATCCCTAACCCTCACCCTTACACTAACCCTAACACTAACCCTAACCCCAAACCCTAACCCAAACCCTAACCCTAATCCCTAAACCTAACCCTAACCCTGACCCTAACCCTTACCCTTATCCTAACCCTAACCCTAACACTAACACCCTAAACCCTACCCAAACCCTAAACCTAACCATAACCCTTACCCTAACCATAGCCCTAACCCTAACCCTTACCCTTACCCTAACCCTAATCCTAAGCCTAATCCTAACCCTAACCCTAACCCTTACCCTTACCCTAACTGTAAACCTAACCCTAATCCTAACCCTAACCCTAACCCTTACCCTTACCCTAACCCTAACCCTAACACTAACACTAATACTAAACCTTAACCTTATCCTAACCCTAACCCTAACCCTAACCCTTACCCTAAACCTAACCTTAACCCTATCCCTAACCCTTCCTCTCACCTTAACCCTAACCCTAACCCTAACCCTAACGCTAAATCTTACCCTTACCCTAACCGTAACCCTAACCTTAAACTCAACCCTGAACCTAACCCTAACCCTAACAGTAACCCTTACACTTACCCTAACCCTAACACTAACCCTAACACTAACGCCAAACCTAAACGTAACACTTACCCTTATCCTAACCCTAATCATTACACTAACCCTCATCCTAACCCTAACCCTAAACCTAACCCCTAACCCTAACCCTTAACCTAACCCTAACCATAACCCTACCCTTACCCTTACCCTAACCTAAACCTAACCCTAATCCTAACCCTAACACTAACCCTTACCCTTACCCTAACCCTAACCCTAAACCTTACACTAAAGCTTACCCTTACCCTAACCCTAACCCTAACCCTTTCTCTTACCCTAAACCTAACCCTAACCCTAAACCTAAAACTTACCCTTACCCTAAACGTAACCCTAACCCTTACCCTAAACCTAACCCTAACCCTAATCCTTACCCTTATCCTAATCCTAACCCTAACCCTAACCGTAACCCTAACACTAACACGTACAGAAAACCTAACCCTAACCCTAACCCTTACCCTTACACTAACCCTAACCCTAAATTTAACCCCAACGCTAAACCTAATCCTAACCCTTACCCTAACCCTAACCCTAAGCATAAGCATAAAACTTACCATTACCCTAACTCTAACACTAACCCTAACCCTAACCCTTATCCTAACCCTAACCCTAACCCTTACCCCTACCCTAACACTAACACTAACCCCTAACATTAACCCTTACCCTAACCTTAAGACTAACCCTAACCCCTAACCCTAACCCTAACCCTAGCCCTAAACCCTAACCCTAACCCTAACCCTAAGCCTTACCCTTATCCTTAACCTAACCCTAACCCTAACCCTAACACTTACCCTAACCCCTACCCTAACCCTCACCCTAACCTTAAACCTTACCCTAACCCTAACCCTAGCCCTTACCCGTACCCTAACCCTAATCCTAACCCTAATCCTAACCCTAACCCTAACACTTACCCTTAACCTAACCATAAAGCTAACCCTAATCCTAACTCGAACCCTAACACTTACCTTTACCCTAACCCTAAAACTTACCCTTACCCTAACCCTAACCCTAACCCTTACCCTAAACCTAACCTTAACCCTAACCCTAACCCTTACTCTTACCATAACCCTAACCCTAACACTTACCCTTAGCCTAACGCTAACCCTAACCCTAACCCTAACATTAACCCTTACCCTTACACTAACCGTAACCCTAAACTTATTCCGAACCCTAACCCTAACCCTAACCCTAACACTAACCTTTACCCTTACCCTAACCCTAATCCTAACCGTAACACTAACCCTTACCCTTACCCTAAACCTAAACCTAACCCTAACCCTAAGCCTAACCCTTTCCCTTACCCTAAACCTAACCCTAACACTAACCCTAAAACTTACCCTTACCCTAAACCTAACCCTAACCCTTACCCTAAACCTAAACCTAACCCTAACCCTTACCCTTATCCTAAACCTAACCCTAACCTTAATGCCAACGCTAAAACTAACCCTAACAATTACCCTAAACCAAACCCTAACCCTAACCCTTACCCTTACCCTAACCCTAAACCTAACCCTAATCCTAACCCTAACCCTAACCCTTACCCTTACCCTAACCCTAACCCTAACCCTTAACCTTACCCTTAACCTAACCCTAACCCTTAACCTAAACCTAACCTTAACCCTAACCCTAACCCTTACTCTTACCTTAACCCTATCTCTAACCCTAACATTTACCCTTAGCCTAACGCTAAACCTAAACTTAACCCTAACCCTAACGCTTACCCTTACCCTAACCGTAACCCTAACCTTAATCCGAAACCTAAACATAACCCTAACCCTACCACTATACTTTATCCTTAGCCTAACCCTAACCATTACCCTAACCCTAACCCTAATCCCTAACCGTAATCCTTAACCTAACCCTAACCCTAACCCTAACCCTTACCCTTACCAAAACCTAACTCTAAATCTAACCCAAACGCTACCCCTAACCCTTCCCCTAACCAGAACCTAACCCTTATCCTAACCCTAACCCTAAGCCTAACCCTAACCCAAATCCTAAACCTTACCCTTACCCTAACCATAACCGTAAACTAACCCTAACCCTAACCCAAACCTTAAACTTAACCCCAACCCTAACCTTCTCCCTAACCCTTACTTTTATTCTAACCCTAAGCCTAAACCTAACACTAACCCTAACCCTAACCCTAACCCTAACCATTATCTTTACCCTAACCCTAAACCTAACCCTAAGCCTAACCCTAGCCCTAACACGTAACACTAATCCAAAACCTAAACCTCACCCTAACCATAACCCTAACACTTACTCTAACCCAACCCTAACCATAACCCTAACCCTTACCCTAACCCTAACCTTAACCCTACCCTTATCCTTACCCTATTCCTAACCATAAACCTAACCCTAAACCTAAACCTAATCCTTACCCTTACCATTAGCCTAAACCTATACTTAAGCTTACCCTAACCCTAACCTTAACCATAACCCCAAACCTACCCCTAACCCTTACCCTAACCCTAACCCTAAACCTATCCCTAACCCTAATTCTTATCCTTACCCTAACCCTAAGCCTAAATCTAACAATAACCCTAACACCTATCCCTAACCATAACCCTAACCCTAAACCTAACCTTAACCCTAACCCTAACCCTAACCCTAACCCTTACCCTTACCCTAACCCTAACTCTAAACCTAACCCTAACCCTAAACCTAACCTTATCCCTAACCCTAAGTCTTATCCTTACCCTAAACCTAACCCTAAACCTAACGCTAACCCTAACCCCTAACCCTAACCGTAACCCTAACCCTAACTCTAAACCTTACCCGTACCCTAACCCTAACCTTAATGCTAACCCTAACCGTAACCCTACCACTTACCTTAGCCCTACCCCTAACCCTAATCCTTACCCCAACCCTAACCCTAACCCTAACCCTTACCCTTTCCCTAACCCTAAACCTAACACTAAACCTAACCCTAAACCTAACCCTAACCTTAACCCAAACCCTAACCGTAACAATAACCCTAACCCTAACCCTAACCCTTACCATAACCCTAACCCTAAACCTAACCCTAACCCTAAACCTAACCCTTACCCTAAACTTAACCATATACCTAACTCTAACCCTAACACTTACCCTAACACCTAACCCTAATCCTAATCCTAACCCTTACCCTAACCCTAACCCTAACCCTTACCCTTTCCCTAACCCTAAACCTAACCCTAACTCTAACCCTTACCCTTACCCTAAAGCTAACACTAACCCTAACTCTAACCCTAACCTTAACCCAAACCCTAACCGTAACAATAACCCTAACCCTAACCCTTACCCTAACCCTAACCTTAATTCAAACCCTAACCCTAAACCTAACCCTTACCCTAAACTTAACCGTATACCTAACCCTAACCCTAACCCTTACCCTAACACCTAACCCTAATCCTAACCCTAACCCTAACCCTTACCCTTACCCTAACCCTAACCCTAACCCTTACCCTAAGCCTAACCCTAACCATAACCCTTACCCTTACCCTAACCCTAACCCTAACCCTAACCCTAACCCTTACCCTTACTCTTACCCTAACCACTACCCTAACCCTAACCCTAACCCATACCCTAACGCTAACCCTAACCGTTACCCTTACCCTAACCCTAAGCCTAACACTAACCCTAACCCTAAACCTTACCCTTACCCTAAACCTAACCCCAACCTAACCATAAACCTTACCCTTACCCTAAACCTAACCCATACCCTTACCCTTACCCTAACCCTAGCCCTAAACCTAAACCTAACCCTAACCCTAACCCTTACCCTCACCCTAAAACTTACCCTTACCCTAAACGTAACCCTAACCCTTACCCTAAACCTAAGCCTAACCCTAATCCTTACCCTTATCCTAATCCTAACCCTAACCCTAACCTAACCCTAACACTAACACGAACAGAAAACCTAACCCTAACCCTAACCCTTACCCTTACACTAACCCTAACCCTAAATTTAACCCCAACGCTAAACCTAACCCTAACACTTACCCTAACCCTAACCCTTACCCTAAGCATAAAACTTACCATTACCCTAACTCTAACCCTAACCCTAACCCTAACCCTTATCCTAACCCTAAACCTAACCCTTAACCTAACCCTAACACTAACCCTAACCCCTAACATTAACCCTTACCCTAACCCTAAGACTAACACTAACCCCTAACCCTAAACCTAACCCTAACCCTAGCCCTAAACCCTAACCCTAACCCTAACCCTAACCCTTACCCTTACCCTTAACCTAACCCTAACCCTAACCGTAACACTAACCCTAACCCCTACCCTAACCCTCACCCTAACCTTAAACCTTACCCTAACCCTAACACTAGCCCTTACCCTTACCCTAACCCTAAACCTAACCCTAATCCTAACACTAACACTAACACTTACCCTTACCCTAACCCTAAAACTAACCCTAATCCTAACTCTAACCCTAACACTTACCTTTACCCTAACCCTAAACATTACCCTTACCCTAACCCTAACCCTAACCCTTACCCTAAACCTAAACTTAACCCTAACCCAAACCCTTACTCTTACCTTAACCCTAACCCTAACCCTAACACTTACCCTTAGCCTAACGCTAACCCTAACCCTAACACTAACATTAACCCTTACCCTTACACTAACCGTAACCCTAAACTTATTCCGAACCCTAAACCTAACCCTAAACCTAACACTAACCTTTACCCTTACCCTAACCCTAATCCTAACCGTTAACACTAACCCTTACCCTTACCCAAACCCTAAATCTAACCCTAGACCTAACCCTAACCCTTACCCTTACCCTAAACCTAAACCTAACCCTAACCCTTTCCCTTACCCTAAACCTAACCCTAACACTAACCCTAAAACTTACCCTTACCCTAAACCTAACCCTAACCCTTACCCTAAACCTAAAACTAACCCTAACCCTTACCCTTATCCTAACACTAACCCTAACCTTAACCCCAACGCTAAAACTAACCCTAAGAATTACCCTAAACCAAACCCTAACCCTAACCCTTACCCTTCCCCTAACCCTAAACCTAACCCTAATCCTAACCCTAACCCTAACCCTTACCCTTACCCTAACCCTAACCCTAACCCTTAACCTTACCCTTAACCTAACCCTAACCCTAACCCTTACCCTAAACCTAGCCTTAACCCTAACCCTAACCCTTACTCTTACCTTAACCCTAACTCTAACCCTAACATTTACCCTTAGCCTAACGCTAACCCTAACCTTAACTCTAACCCTAAACCTTACCCTTACCCTAACCGTAACCCTAACCTTAATCCGAAACCTAAACCTAACCCTAACCCTACCACTATACTTTACCCTTACCCTAACCCTAAACATTACCCTAACCCTAACCCTAACCCTAATCCCTAACCGTAATCCTTAACCTAACCTTAACCCTAACCCTAACCCTAACCCTTACCCTTACCAAAACCTAACTCTAAATCTATCCTGAACGCTACCCATAACCCTTCCCCTAACCAGAACCGAACCCTTATCCTAACCCTAACCCTAACTCTAACCCTAACCCTAATCCTAACCCTTACCCTTACCCTAACCATAACCCTAAACTAACCCTAACCCTAACCCTAACCATAACCTTAACCCTAACCCTAACCCTCTCCCTAACCCTTACTTTTACTCTAACCCTAAGCCTAAACCTAACACTAACCCTAACCCTAACCCTAACCCTAACCATTATCTTTACCCTAAACCTAAACCTAACCCTAAGCCTAACCCTAGCGCTAACCCATAACCCTAACCCAAACCCTAACCCTCACCCTAACCCTAACCCTAACACTTACCCTTACCCTAACCCTAACCATAACCCTAACCCTTACCCTAACCCTAACCTTAACCCTACCCTTATCCTGACCCTATCCCTAAACATAAACCTAACCCTAACCTTAAACCTAATCCTTACCCTTACCATAACCCTAAACCTAACCCTTAAGCTTACCCTAACCCTAACCCTAACTTTAACCATAACCCCAAACCTAACCCTAACCCTAACCATAAACCTATCCCTAACCCTAACTCTTAGCCTTACCCTAACCCTAAGCCTAAATCTAACACTAACCCTAACACCTAACCCTAACCATAACCATAACCCCAACCCTAACCTTAACCCTAACCCTAACCCTAACCCTAACCCTTACCCTTAACCTAACCCTAACTCTAAACCTAACCCTAACCCGAAACCTAACCCGAACCCTAACCTTATCCCTAACCCTAACTCTTATCCTTACCCTAATCCTAACCCTAAACCAAACGCTAACCCAAACCCCTAACCCTAACCGTAAACCTAACCCTAACCCTAACTCTAAACCTTACCCCTACCCTAACCAAAACCTTAATCCCAACCCTAACCCTAACCCTAACACTTACCTTAGCCCTAACCCTAACCCTAATCCTTACCCCAATCCTAACCCTAACCCTAACCCTTACCCTTTCCCTAACCCTAAAGCTAACCCTAACTCTAACCCTTACCCTTACCCTAAACCTAACACTAACCCTAACCCTAACCCTAACCCTAACCCTAACCTTAACCCAAACCCTAACCATAACAATAACCCTAACGCTTACCCTTACCCTAACCCTAACCCTAAACCTAACCCTAACCCTAAAACTAACTCTTACCCCAAACTTAACCGTATACCTAACCCTAACCCTAACCCTTACCCTAACACCTAACCCTAATCCTAACCCTAACCCTTACCCTTACCCTAACACTAACCCTAACCCTTACCCTAAGCCTAACCCTAACCCTAACCCTTACCCTTACTCTAACCCTAAACCTAACCCTAACCCTAACCCTAACCCTAACCCTTACCCTAACGCTAACCCTAACCGTTACCCTAACCCTAACCCTAAGCCTAACACTAACCCTAACCCTAAACTTTACCCTTACCCTAAACCTAACCCCAACCTAACCATAAACCTTACCCTTACCCTAAACCTAACCCTTACCCTTACCCTTACCCTAACCCTAGCCCTAAACCTAAACCTAACCCTAACCCTAACCCTTACCATTACCCTAACCCTTACCCTAAACCTAACCCTAGCCCTAACCATAAATCTTACCCTTACCCTAACCCTAACCCTTACCCTTACCCTAACCCTAACGCTAAACCTAAACCTAACACTAACCCTAACCCTTAACTTTACCCTAACCCTAACCCTAAACCTAATCCTAAGCCTAACCTTAACCCTCACCCTTACCCTTACGCTAACCCTCACCCTAAACCTAACCCTAAACTTAACCCTACCCTTCACCTTGCCCTCACCCTAACCCTAACTTTGAACCTAAACCTAACCCTAACCCTAACCGTAACCTTAACCCTTACCCTTACCCTTATCCTTACCCTAACCCTAACCCTAACCCTTACCCTAACCCTAAACCTAACCCTTACCTTAACCCTAACCCTAACACTTAACCTAACCCTAAACCTAAGCCTAACCCTAACCGTTACCCTTAACCAAATCCTAAACCTAACTCTAACCCTTACCCTAACCCTAACCCTTACCCTAACCCTAACCTTAACCCTTACACTAACCCTAACCCTAACCTTACACTAACCCTAACCCTAACCCTTACCCTAACCCTAACCCTAAACCTAACCCTAACTCTAACCCTAACCCTAAACTTAAACCTAAACCTAACCCTAAACCTATCCCTTACTCTTATCCTAACCCTAACCCTAACCATAACCCTAACCTTAACCCTAACCCTGACCCTAACCCTTACCCTAACTCTAACCCTAACCCTTACACTTACCCTAAACCTAACTCTAACCCTAACCCTAACCCTTACCCTTACCCTACCTGAAATCTAACCCTAACCCTAAACCTTACCCTTACCCTAATCCTAACCCTAACCCTTACCCTAAACCTAACCCTCACCCTAACCCTAACCCTAAACCTAACCCTAACCCTTACCCTTACTCTAACCCTAACCCTTACCCTAACCGTAAACCTAACCCTAATCCTAACCTAACCCTAACCCTAACCCTTACCCTTACCCTAACCCTAACCCTAACACTAACACTAAATCTTACCCTTACCCTAACCCTAACCCTAACCCTTTCCCTTACCCTAAACTGAACCCTAACCCTAACCCTAACCTTAAACTTACCCTTACCCTAAACGTAACCCTAACCCTTACCCCAAACCTAACCCTAACCCTAATCCTTACCCTTATCCTAAACCTAACCCTAACCGTAACCCTAACCCTAACACTTACAGAAACCCTAACCCTAACCCGAACCCTTACCCTTACCCTAACCCTAACACTAACTTTAACCCCAACGCTAAACCTAACCCTAACCCTAACCCTAACCCTAACCCTTATCCTAACCCTAACTCTAACCCTTAACCTAACCCTAACACTAACCCTAACCCCTAACATTAACACTTACCCTAACCCTAAGACTAAACCTAACCCCTAACCCTAACCCTAACCCTAGACCTAACCCCTAACCCTAACCCTAACCCTTACCCTTAACCTAACCCTAACCCTAACCCTAAAACTTACATAACACCCTACCCTAACCCTCACCCTAACCTTAAACCTTACCCAAACCCTAACCCTAACCTTTACCCTTACCCTAACCCTAAACCTAACCCTAATCCTAACCCTAACCCTAACCTTTCTCCTTACCCTAACCCTAACCCTAACCCTCACCCTAACCTTAAACCTTACCCAAACCCTAACCCTAAACTTTACCCTTACCCTAACCCTAAACCTAACCCTAACCCTAACCCTACCCCTAAGCCTTACTCTTACCTTAACCCTAACCCTAACCCTAACACTTACCCTTAGCCTAACGCTAACCCTAACCCTAACCCCAACCCTAACCCTTACCGTTACACTAACCGTAACCCTAACCTTATTCCGAACCCTAAACCTAACCCTAAACCTAACACTAACCTTTACCCTTACCCTAACCCTAATCCTAACCGTAACACTAACCCTTACCCTTACCCTAACCCAAAGCCTAACCCTAACGCTAACCCTAACCCTAACCCTAACCCTTACCCTTACCCTAAACATAACCCTAAACCTAACCCTAACCCTATCTCTAACCCTAACCTTAACCCTAACCCTAACCCTAACCCTATCCCTAACCCTTAACCTTACCCTAAACCTAAGCCTAAACCTAAAAATAACCCTAACACTAACCCTAACCATTACCTTTACCCTAACCCTAAACCTAACCCTAACCCTAACCCTAGCCCTAACCCGTAACCCTAACCTAAACCGTAACCCTTAACCTTATCCTAACCCTAACCCTAACCCTAACGCTAACCCTACACGAACCCTAACCCTAACACTTACTCTTGCCCTAACCCTAACCCTAACCATAATCCTAACCCTTACCCTAACCCTAATTCTAACCCTAACCCTTACCCTTTCCCTAATCCTAAATATAACCGTAACCCTAACCCTAACCCTTTCCCTAAACCTCAACCTAACCCTAACCCTAACCCTAACCTTAACCCTAACCCTAACCCTTACCCTAACCCTAACCCTAACCCTAAACTTAACCCTAACCCTAAACCTAACCCTAACCCTTACCATTATCCTAACCCTAAACCTAACCCTAACGCTAACCCTAACACTAACCCTAACCCTAACACTTACCCTTAATCTAACCCTAACCCTAACCATAACCCTAACCCTTACCCTAACCCTAACACTAACCCTTACACTTACTTTAACCGTAAACCTAATGCTAACCCTATACCTAACACTTACCCTTAGCCTAACCCTAGTCATTACCCGAACCCTAACCCTAAAGCTAACCCATAACCATAAACCTTAACCTAACCCTAACCCTAAACCTAAACCTTACTCTTACCCTAACCTAACCCTAAACCTAACCCGAACCCTAACCCTAACCCTTACCGAAACCGAACCTATACCTTACCCTAACCCTAACTCTAACACTAACCCTACCCTTAACCCTAACGCTAACCCTAACCCTAACCCTAACCCTTACACTTACCCTAACCATAACCATAAATCTAACCCTAATCCTAACCTTAACCCTAACCTTTACCCTAATCCTAATCCTATCCCCAACCCTTACCCTTACCCTCACCCTAAGCCTAAACCTAACACTAACCCTAACCCTAACCGTTACCTTTACGCTCACCCTAAAACTATCCCTAACCCTAACCGTAGCCCTAACTTGTAACCCAAATACTAACCCTAAACCTTACCCTTATCCTAACCCTAACCCTAACACTTACACTTACCCTAACTGTGACCCTAACCATAACCCTAACCCTAACCCTAACTCTAACCCTAACCCTTACCCTTACCCTAACCCTAACTCTAAACCCAACCCTAACCCTAAAACTTACCCTTACACTAAACCTAACCCTAACCCTAACCATAACCATAACCCTAACCCTAACACTTAACCTAACTCTAAGCCTAACCCTTACCCTAACCCTAACCCTAACCCTAAACTTAACCCTAACCCTACCACTAACCCTTACCCTTACCCTAAACCTAACCCTAAACCTAACACTAACCCTAACCCTAACACTAACCCTTACCCTTAGCCTATCCCTAACCCTAAACCTAACTCTAACCCTAACCTTAACCCACACCCCGAACCCTAACCCTAACCCTAACCCTAAACCTTACCCTTAACCTAACACTAACCCTAACACTAACCCTAACCCCAACACTTACCCTTACTCTAACCCTAAACCTAACCCTAACCCTAACCCTTACCATAACCCTAACGTTAACCCTAAACCTAACCCTTACCCATACCCTAATCCGAAACCTAACCCTAACCCTAAAGCTAAACCTAACCCTTACCCGTACCCAAACGCTAACCCTAACCCTAAACTTAACCCTAAACCTTACCCTAACACATACCCTTACCCTATCCCTAACCCTAAACGTAACCCTAAACATAACCCTAACCGTAACCTTAACCCTAAACCTAACCCTTACCCTAATCCTAACCCTAACGCTTACCATTACCCTAACCCTAATCTTAACACTAACACTAACCCTAAACCTAACCTTAACCCTAACCATTACCCTTACCCTTCTGCTAACCCTAACCCTAAACCTAACCCTAAACCTTACCCTTACCCTAACCCTAACCCTAACCTTAACCCTAAACCTAACCCTAACCCTAACCTTAACCCTAACCCTTATCCTTACCCTAACCCTAACCCTCACCCTAACCATAATCCTAACTCTAACCCTAACCTCAACCCTAACGCTAACCCTTACCCTAACTCTAAACCTAACCCTAACCCTAAACCTAACTCTAACAGAAACCCTAACCCTTACCCTAACCATAACCCTGGCCCTAACCCTAACCCTTACCCATACCCTTACCCTAACACTAACCCTAACCTTACCCCTAACCCTAACCCCAAATCTACCCCTAACTCTAAACCTAAACGTTACCCTTACCCTAACCCTAACCCTAAACCTAACCCTAACCCCAACCCTAAACCTAAAACTAACCCTAACCCTAACCCTAACCCTTACACTTGTCGTAACGCTAACCCTAACCCTAAAACTTACCCTTACCCTACCCCTACCCTAACCCTAAACCTTACCCTAACCTTAACCCTTCCCCTAACCCTAACTCTAACCCTAACCCTAACCCTTTCCCTTATCCTAAACCTAACCCTACCCCTAACCCTAACCCTGAAACTTACCCTTACCCTAAACCTAACCCTAACCCTTACCCTAAAACTAAACTTAACCCTAACCCTTACCCTTATCCTAACACTAACCCTAACCTTCACCCCAACGCTAAACCTAACCCTAACCCTTACCCTAAACAAAACCCTAACCCTAACCCTTACTCTTCCCCTAACCCTAAACCTAACCCTAACCCTAACCCTAACCCTTACCCTTACCCTAACCCTAACCCTAACCCTAAACCTTACCCTTACCCTAACCCTAACCCTAAACCTTACCCTAAACCTAACCTTAACCCTAACCCTAACCTTTACTCTTACCTTAACCCTAACCCTAACCATAACATTTACCCTTAGCCTAACGCTAACCCTAACCTTAACTCTAACCCTAACCCTTACCCTTACCCTAACCGTAACCCTAACCTTAATCCGAAACCTAAACCTAACCCTAACCCTAACACTACACTTTACCCTTAGCCTAATCCTAACCATTACCCTAACCCTAAACCTAACCCTAATCCCTAACACTAATCCTTAGCCTAACACTAACCCTAACCCAAACCCTAACCCTTACCCTTACCCTAAACTAACTCTAAATCTAACCCGAACCCTACCCCTATCCCTTACACTAACCAGAACCTAACCCTTACCCTAAACCTAACCCTAAACCTAACCCTAATCCTAACCCTTACCCTTACCCTTAACATAACCCTAAACTAAACCTAACCCTAACCCTAACCTTAACCTTATCCCTAATCCTGACCCTCTCCCTAACCCTTACTTTTACTCTAACCCTAAGCCTAAACCTAACACTAACCCTAACCCTAACCCTAACCCTAACCATTGGTTTTACCCTAACCCTAAACCTAACCCTAACCCTAACCCTAGCACTAACCCGTAACCCGAACCCAAACCGTAACCCTCACCCTAAACCTAACCCTATCACTTACCCTTACCGTAACCCTAACCATAACCCTAACCCTTACCCTAAGCCTAACCTCAACCCTAGCCTTATCCTTACCCTAACCCTAACCGTAAACCTAACCCTAACGCTAAACCTAATCCTTACCCTTACCATAACCCTAAACCTAACCCTTAAGCTTACCCTAACCCTAAACCTAACCGTAACGATAACCCTAACCCTAATCCTTACCCTAACCCTAACCCTAAACCTATCCCTAACCCTAACTCTTATCCTTACCCTAATACTAAGCCTAAATCCAACACTAAACCTAACCCCTAACCCTAACCATAACCCTAACCCTAACCCTAACCCTTACCCTTACCCTTACCCTAACCGTAACTCTAAACCTAACCCTAAAGCTAAACCTAACCTGAACCCTAACCATATCCCTAAACCTAACTCTTATCCTTACCCTAAAACTAACCCTAAACCTAACGGTAACCCTAACCCCTAACCCTAAACCTAACCCTAACCCTAACCCTAACTCTAAACTTTACCCCTACCCTAACCCTAAACTTAATGCTAACCCTAACCCTAACCCTAACCCTAACCTTAACCCTAACCCTACCCCTTACCCTAACTCTAACCCTAACCCTAACCCTTACACTTACCCTAAACCTAACTCTAACCCTTACCCTAACCCTACCCGAAACCTAACCCTAACCCTAAACCTTACCCTTACTCTAAACCTAACCTTAACCCTTACCCTAAAACTAACCCTAACCCTCACCCTAACCCTAAACCTAACCCTAAACCTTTCCCTTACCCTAAGTATAAACCTAACCTTAAAACACAACCCTAAACCTAACCCTAACCCTAACCCTAAACCTTACCCTAACCCTAACCCAAACCCTAACCCTTACCCTTACCCTAACTCTAAACCTAACCTTAAAACCCAACCCTAAACCTAACCCTAACCCTAACCCTAACCCTTACCCTTACCCTAACCCTCACCCTAAACCTAACCCTAACCCTAACCCTAATCCTAAACGTTACCCTAACCCTAACCCTAATCCTAACCCTAGCTCTTACCCTTACAATAACTCTAAACCTAACCCTAAACCTAACCCTAACCCTAACCTTAACCCTAAACCTTACCCTTACCCTAACCCTAACCCTAATCCTAAACCTAAACCTAACCCTAACCCTAACACTAACCCTTACCCTTACCTTAACCCTACCAAAACACCTAACCCTAACCCTTACCCTTACCCTCACCATAACCCTAACCTTAACCCAAACCTAACCCTAACCCTAACAATAACCCTACCCTTATCCTTACCCTAACCCTAACCCTAAAACTAACCCTAACCCTAAACCTAATCCTTACCCTTACCATAACCCTAAACCTAACCCTTAAGCTCAACCTTACCCTAACCCTAACCTTAACCCTAATCCTAAACCTAACCCTAAACCTTACCCTAACCCTAACCCTAAACCTATCCCTAACCCTAACTCTTAGCCTTACCCTAACCCTAAGCCTAAATCTAACACTAACCCTAACCCCAAAACCTAACCATAACCCTAACCCTAACCTTAACCCTAACCCTAACCCTAACCCTGACCCTTACCCTTACCCTAACCCTAACTCTAAAACTAACCCTAACTCTAAACCTAACCTGAACCCTAACCCTATCCCTAAACCTAACTCTTATCCTTACCCTAAACCTAACCCTAAACCTAACGCTAACCCTAACCCCTAACCCTAACCCCAACCCTAACCCTAACTCTAAACCTTACCCCTACCCTAACCCTAAACATAATGCTAACCCTAACCCTAAACCTAATCCTTACCTCAGCACTAACCCTAACCCTAATCCTTACCCTAACCCTAACCCTAACCCTTACCCTTACCCTTTCCCTAACCCTAAAACTAACCCTAACTCTAACCCTTACCCTTACCCTAAACCTAACACTAACCCTAACCCTAGCCTTAACCCTAACCCTTACCTTAGCCCTAATTCTAACCCTAAACCTTACCCTAAACCTAACCCTAACCCTAACCCTAAACCTAACCCTTACCCTTAGCCTTACCATAACCCCTACCCTAACCCTAAGCCTAACCCTTACGGTAACCCTAACCCTTACCCTTGCCCTAATCCTAAGCCTAACACTAACCCTAACCCTAAACCTTACCCTTACCCTAAACCTAACCCTAACCCTAAACATAAACCTTATCCTTACCCTAAACCTAACCCTTACACTTACACTAACCCTAAACCTAAACCTAAACCTAACCCTAACCCTAACCCTTACCCTTACCCTAACCCTAAACTTAACCCTAACCCTAAACCTAACCCTACCCTAACCATAAGCCTTAACCTTACCCTAACCCTAACCCTTACCCTTACCCTAACCCTAACGCTAAACCTAAACCTAACACTAACCCTAACCCTTAATTTTACCCTAACCCTAACCTTAACCCTAAACCTAATCCTAAGCCTAACCTTAACCCTCACCCTTACCCTTACGCTAACCCTCACCCTAACCCTAATCCTAAACTTAAACCTAACCCTTAACCTTGCCCTCAACCTAACCCTAACGTTAAACCTAACCCTAACCCTAACCCTAACCCTAACCTTAACCCTAACCCTTATCCTTACCCTAACCCTAAACCTAACCCTAACCCTTACCCTAACCCTAAACCTTACCTTAACCCTAACCCTAACACTTAACCTAACCCTAAACCTAAGCCTAACCCTAACCCTTACCCTTAACCAAATCCTAAACCTAACTCTAACCCTTAACCTAACTCTAACCCTTACCCTAACCTTAACCTTAACCCTTACCCTAATCCTAACCCTAACCTTAACACTAACCCTAACCCTTAACCTTACTATAAACCTAACCCTAAACCTAACCCTAACTCTCACCCTAACCCTAACCTTAACACTAAACCTAACCCTAACACTAACCCTTACTCTTATCCTAAAACTAACTCTAAGACTAACACTTACCCTTACCCTAACCCCTACCCTAACCCTAACCCTAACACTAAACCTTTCCCTAACTCTAACACTAACTCTAACCCATACCCTTACACTAACCCAAACACTAACCCTAACCCTAAAACTTACACTTACCCTACACCTAACCCAAAACCTTACCCTAAACCTAACCCTAACCCTAACCCTAACCCTTACCCTAACCTTAACCCTAACCCTAACCATTACCCTTACCCTAACGCTAACCCTAACACTAAGCCTAACCCTAACCCTAACCCTAACGCTAACACATACCCTTACCCTAACCCTAAACCTAACCCTAATCGTAACCCTAAACCTAACCCTATCCCTAACTCTCAACCTAACCCTTACCGTAATCCTAACCCTAACACTTAGCCTTACCCTAACCCTAACCCGAACATTAACCCCAGCCCTAAACCTAACCCTAACCCTAACCCTAACTCTAACCCTTACCCTAACCCTAACCCTAATCCTAACCCTAAAGCTTACTCTTACCCTTACCCTAACACTAAAACTAACCCTAACCCTAAAACTAACCCTAACCCTTACCCTAACCCTAATCCTAAATTTTACCCTAAAACTTATCCTTACCCTAACCCTAACCCTAACCCTAACCCTAACCCTAATCCTAACCCTTACCCTTACCCTAACCCTTACCCTAAGCCTAACCCTAACCCTAAACCTTACCCTTATCCTAAACCTAACCCAAACCCTTACCCTAAACCTAAATCTAACCCTAAACCTAACCCTTACCCTTACTTTAACCCTAACCCTAAAACTAACCCTAACCCTAACCCTAACCCTAATCCTTACCCTTATACTAACGCGAACCCTAACCCTAACCCTAACCCTAACACATACCCTTACCCTAACCCTAAACCTAAACCTAACCCTAACTTTAACCCTAACCCTTATCCTTACTCTGACCCTAACCCTAACCCTAAAGCTAAAGCTAACCCTAACCCCAAACATAACCCTTACCCTTACCCTAACCCTAACCCTAACCCTAACCCTTACACTTACCCTAACGCTGAGCCTAACTCTAACCCTAACCGTAAACCTAACCCTAACACATACCCTTACCCTAACCCTAACCCTAAGCGTAACCCTAAAACTAACCCTAAACCTAATCCTAATAATAACCCTAACCATTACCCTAAAATTAACCTTAACCCCAACACTAAACCTAACCCAAACCCTAACACTTACACTTACCCTAACGCTAAGCCTAACCCTAACCCTAACCCTAACCCTAACCAAAACCCTAAACCTAACCCTTATCCTTACCCTAACCCTAAACCTAACCCTAACCCTAAAACTAACCCTTAACCTTACCTTAACGCTAACCCTAACCCTAACCCTAAACCTAACCCTAACCCTTACTCTAACCCTAACACTAAACTTAACCCTAAACTAAACTCGAACCCTTACCCTTATCCTAACCCTAAACCTAACCCGAACCCTTACCATAACCCTAAACTTAACCCTCACCCTTACCCTTACCCTAACCCTAACCCTAACCCTAACCTTAACCCTAACCCTAACTCTAAGCCTAACCCTTACCCTAACCATAACCATAACCCTAAACCTAACACGAACCCTACCCCTATCCCTAAACCTAACTCTTATCCTTACCCTAACCCTAACCCTCAACCTAAACATAACCCTAAACCCTAACCCTAAACGTAACACTAACCCTAACCCTAACCCTTACATTTACCCTAACGCTAAGCCTAACCCTAACCCTAAATCTAATACTAACCCTAACCCTTACCCTTACACTAACCCTAACCCTAACCCTAAACCTAACCCTAACCCTAACCTTAAACCTAACATTTACCCTTACCCTAACACTAAACCTAATTCTAACTCTACACCTAACCCTAACCCAAACCTTACCCTTACCCCAACCTTAACGCTAACCCTTACACTAACCCCAAACCTTATCCTAACCCTAACCCTAACCCTAACCCTTAACCTAACCCTAAACCTAACCCTAACCCCAACCCTAACCCTTACCCTAACCCTAACCCTAAACCTAACCCTAACCCTTATCCTATCCCTTAACCTAACCCTAACCCTAACCCTTAACCTAACCCAAAACCTAACCCTAACCCTTACCCATACCTTAACCCTAACCCTAAGCCTTACCCTAACGCTACCCCTAACCCTAACACATACCCAAACCCTAACCCTAACCTTAACCCTAACCGTAAACCTAACCTAACCCTGAACCTAACCCTAAACCTAACCCTAACTCTAATCCTTACCCTAACCCTAACCTTAACCCCAACACTAAACCTAACCCTAACCCTAACCCTAACCCTTACACTTACCCTAAACCTAACCCTAAACCTAACCCTTACCCTAACCCTAACCTTAACCCCAACACTAAACTTAACCCTAACCCTAACCCTAACCCTTACCCTTACCCTAAAACTAACCCTAAACCTAAGCCTAACCCTAACACATACCCTTACCCTAACCCTAACCCTAACCCTAACCCTTAACCTTACCCTAAACCTACCGCTAACCCTTTCACTAACCCTAACCCTAACCCAAACACTTACCCTAACCTTAAACCTAACACATACCCTTACCCTAATCCTAACCCTAACTTTAACCCCAACCTAAACCTAACCATAACCCTAACCCTAACCTTACCCTTACACTAACCATAACCCTAAACCTAAACCTAACCCTAACCCTAACCCTAACCCTTACCCTAACCCTAACCCTAATCCTAACACTAGCCATTACCTTACCCCAACACTAACCCTAATCCTAACCCTAAACCTAACCCTAAAAATAACCCTAACGTTTACCCTAACCATTACCCTAACCCTAACCCTAACCCTAACCCTAACATTTAGCCTTACCCTAACCGTAACTCAATACCTAACCTTAGCCCTTACCCTCACCCTAACCCTACATTTACCCTAACCCTAACCCTAACCAAAACCCTAACCCTAACCCTAAACCTAACCCTAAACCTAACCCCTAACCCTAAAGGTAACCCTAACTGTCACCCTAACCATTACCCCTTACCCTTTCCCTAACCCTAAACCTAACCCTAACTCTAACCCTTACCCTTACCCTAAACCTAACCCCAAACCTAAACCTAACCCTAACCCTAACCCTAACCTCAACCCTACCCTAACCCTAAACCTAACCCTAACCCTAATCCTAACCGTAACCCAAACCCTTATCCTTACCCTTACCCTAACCCTAATCCTTATCCTAACCTTAACCGTATACCTAACCCTAAACCTAACCCTTACCCTAACCCTAACCCTTCCCCTAAACCAAACGCTAACCCTAATCCTTACCATTACCCTATCCCTAAACCTAACCCTTACCCTAACCCTAACCCTTACCCTTACCATAAACCTAACCCTAACCCTAACCATAAACCTTACCCTTACCCTAACCCTAACCCTACCCCTTATCCTTACCCTAACCCTAATTCTAAATCTAAACCTAAACCTAACCCTAACCCTTACCCTTACCCTTACCCTAATCCTAACCCTAACCCTAACTCTAACCCTAACCCTAACTCTTACACTTGCCCTAACCCTTACCTAACCCTAACAATAACCCTAAACATAACCCTTACCCTTACCCTACCCAAAACCTAACCCTACCCCTAAACCTTACCCTTTCCCTAAACCTAACCTAACCCTTACCCTAAACCTTACCCTAACCCTAACCCTTACCCTAACCTTAACCCTAATCATAACCCTTACCCTTACCCTAACGCTAAACCTAACACTAACCCTAACCCTAACCCTAACCCTTACGCTAACCTAACCCAAACCCTAACCCTTACCCTTACCCTAACCCTAAACCTAAACTTAAAACCCAACCCTAAACCTAACCCTAACCCTAACCTTAACCCTTACCCTTACTCTAACCCTCACCCTAAACCTAACCCTAACCTTAACCCTAATCCTAACCATTACCCTAACCCTAACCCTAAACCTAACCCTAACCATAATCTTAACCCTAACTCTAACCCTTACCCTTACCATAACCTTAACAAAAAACCTAACCCTAACCCTTGCCCTTACCCTCACCCTAACCCTAATCTTAACCCTAACCCTAACCCTATCCTTAACCCTACCCTTATCCTGGCCCTAACCCTAAACCTAAACCTAACCCTAACCCTCACCCTAACCCTAACCTTAACGCTAACCCTAACCCTACCTTAAGCCTAACTCTTATGCTTACACTAACCCTAACCCTAACCCTAAACCTAACCCTAACACTTACCATAACCCTAACCCTCACCCTAACCTTAACCCTTACCCTTACCCTAACAATAACCCTAACTTTAACCATAACCCTAAACCTAAACCTAACCCTTAATCTAACCCTAACCGTAAACCTAATCCTAACCGTAAACCTATCCCTAACCCTAACTCTTGTCCTTACAATAACACTAACCCTAAACCTAATCCTAACCATAACACCTAACACTAACCATAACCCTAACCCTAACCCTAACCTTGACCTTACCCTAACCTTAATACTAACCCTAACCCTAACCCTAACCCTAACCCTTACCCTAACCCTAACCCTAATCCTTAACCTAACCCTAACCCTAAACCTTACCCTTACCCTAACCATAAATATAATCCTAACCCTAACCCTAACCCTAACCTTTACCCTTAACCTTACCCAAACCCTAAACCTAACACTAACCCTAACCCTAAAC
Organism: Megascapheus bottae; assembly: GCA_024803745.1. Classification (NCBI taxonomy): domain Eukaryota; kingdom Metazoa; phylum Chordata; class Mammalia; order Rodentia; family Geomyidae; genus Megascapheus; species Megascapheus bottae. Next base: position 1,351,797 of record JANJXV010000061.1, read on the forward strand.
CTAACCCTAACCCTAACCCTAACCCTAACACCTAACCCTAATCCTAACCCTAACCCTTACCCTTACCCTAACCCTAACCCTAACACTATCCCTAACACTAACACTTACCCAAAACCTAACCAAAACCCTAATCCTTACCCTTACCCTAATCCTAATCCTAACCTTAACCAAAACGCTAAACCTAACCCTAACCCTTACCCTAATCCTAACCCTAACCCTAACCCTAAAACATACCCTTACTCTAACTCTAACCCTAACCCTAACCCTAACCCTAAACCCTATCCTAACCCTAACCCTAACCCTAACCCTAAACCTTACCCTTATTGTAACCCTAACCCTAACACTTACCATAACCCTAACCCTAACCCTAAGCCTAACCCTAACCCTAACCCTTACCTAACCCTAACCCTAAACCTAACCCTTACCCTAAACCTAACCCTAACCCTACCCCTAAACCTTACCCTTACCCCAACGCTAAACCTAACCCTAAGCCTAACCGTAACACTAACCCTAAAACATACCCTTACCCTAACCCTAAACCTACCGTAAGCCTAAAACTAACTGTAACCCTAAACCTACCCCTAACCCTAACCCATACTCTAACCCTAACCATAACACTAACCCTTACCCTTACCCTAACCCTAACCCTAAACCTAACCCTTACCCTAACCCTAACCCTAACCCTAAACCTAACCCCTTATCCTAACGCTTAACCTAACCCTAACCCTAATCCTAACCCTAACTCTTACGCTAAACCTAACCCTAAGCCTAACTCTAACCCTTACCCTAACCCTAACCCTAACCCTAACCCTAAACTTAACCCTAACCCTTAACCTACCCCTTACCCTTATCCAAACCCTAACCCTAAACCTAACCAAAACGCTAACCCTAAGCCTAACCTTAACCCTAACCCTAACCCTAGCAATTGCCCTTACCCTAACCCTAATCCTAAACCTAACACTAACCCTAACCCTAACCCTAACCATAAACCAAACCTAACCTTAACCCTAAACCTAACCGTATAACTTACCCTTATTCTAACCCTAACCCTAACACTTAATCTTATCTTATCCACTACCCTAACCCTAACCCTAACCCTTACCCTTACCATAACCCTAAACCTAACACTAACCGTAACCCTAACCCTTACCCTTACCCTAACCATAACTCTTACCCTTACCCTAAACCTAACCCCTAACCCATACCCTTAGCCTAACCCTAACCCTAACCCTAAACCAAACCTGACCCTAACCCTAACCCTAACCATAACCCTTACCCTTACCTTAACGCTAACCCTAACCCTAAGCCTAACCCTAACACATACCCTTACCCTAACCCTGACCCTACCGTAACCCAAAACCTAACCGTAACCATAACCCTAACCCTAACCGTAACCCTTACCCTAACCCTAACCCTAACCCTAACCCTAACCCTTACCCTTACCCTCACCCTAACCCTAACCGTAACCCTAAATCTTACCCTTACCCTAATCCTAACCCTAACCCTAAACCTAACCCTAACCTGAACCCTAACACTTACCCTTACCCTAACCCTAACGCTAACCCTAAACCTAACCCTAACCCTAACCCTAACCCTTACCCTTACCCTAACCCTAACCCTAAACCTAAACCTATCCCTTACGCTTACCCTCACCATAACCCTAACCTTAACGCTAACCCTATCCCTACCTTAAGCCTAACCCTTATCCTTACCCTAACACTAACCCTAACCCTAAACCTAACCCTAACACTTACCCTAACCCTAACCCTCACCCTAACCCTAACCCTTACCCTTACCCTAACAATAACAGTAACCTTAACCATAACCCTAAACCTAAAACTAACTCTTAATCTAACCCTAATCGTTAACCTAATCCGAACCCTAACCCTATCCCTAACCCTAAACCTAAACCTAACAGTAACCCTAACCCTAACCCTATCCCTTATCTTTACTCTAACCCTAAACCTAACCCTAACCCTAACCCTAATCCGTAACCCTACCACTAATCCTAACCCTAACCCTTAACCTTAACCTAACCCTAACCCTTACCCTAACCCTAACCCTAACCGTAATCCTTAACCTAACCCTAACCCTAACCCTACCCTTGCTCTTTCCCTAACCCTAACCCTAACCCTTACCCTAACCGTAAACCTAACATTAATCCGAACCCTAACCTTTACACTTACCCTAACCCAAACACTAAACCTAACGCGAACCCTAACTCTAAACCTAACCCTAACCCTAACTCTAACACCTAACCCTAATCCTAACCCTAACCCTTACCCTTACCCTAACCCTAACCATAACCCTAACCATAAACCTAACCCTAATCCTAACTCTAAGCCTAACCCTAATCCTTACCCTTACCCTAACCCCAACCCTAACGCTAAACCTTATCTTAACCCTAACCCTAACCCTTAACCTAACCCTAACACTAACCCTAACCCCTAACCCTAACACTTACTCTAACCATAACACTAACCCTAACCCCTAAACCTAACCCTAACCCTAACCCTAACTTAACCCTTACCCTAACCGTAACCGTAACCCTAACCCTAACCCTAACCCTTACCCTAACCCTTACCCTAACCCTAACCCTAACGCTAACCCTAACCCTAACCCTAACCCTTACCCTTAACCTTACCGTTACGCTAACCCTAACCGTAAACCTAACCCTAATCATAACCCTACGCCTTACTTTAACCCTAACCCTAAACCTAACACTAACCCTAACCCTAACCCTATCCCTTATCTTTACCCTAAACCTAACCCTAACCCTAACCCTAAACCTAAACCTAACCCTAACCCTAACACTAACCCTAACCCTAACCCTAACCCTAACCCTTACCCTAACCCTAACCCTAAGCCTAACCCTTACCCTTACCCTTACATTAACCCTAACCCTAACCCTAAATCCAACCCTAACCTGAAACCTTACCCTTCCACTAAACCTAACCCTAACCCTTACACTTAGCCTCACCCTAACCCTAACCTTAACCCTAACCCTAACGCTAACCCTAACCCTACCTTAACCCTAACCCTTACCCTTACCCTAACCCTAACCCTAACCCTAACCCTCACCTTAACCCAAACGCTTACCCTTACCCAAATCCTAACCCTGACCCTAACCCCAACCCTAACCCGAAACCTTACCCTTACACTAAACCTATCCCTAACCCTTACCCTAACCAGAACCGTAACACCAACCCTAACCCTTACCCTTACCTTAACCCTAACCCTAAACTTATCCTTATCCTAAGGCTAACCCTAAACCTAACCTTAACAATAGCACTAACCCTAAAGCTTACCCTTACCCTAAACCTAACCCTAACTCTAACCCTAACCCTAACCCTAACCTTAACCCTTAGCCTAACCCTACCCCTAACCCTTACCCTAACCCTAACCCTAACTCTAACCCTAACCCTAACCCTAACCTTAACCCTTACCCTAACCCTAATCCTAACCCTGACCCTAACCCTAACCCGAACCCTATCCTTAACCCTAACCCTAACACTAACCCTTACCCTTAACCTAACCCTAACCCTAAACTTAACTCTAACCCTAACCCTAACCTTAACCCCGAACCCAAACACTAACCCTTATCCTAACCCTAACCCTAACCCTAACCCTAACCCTAAACCTACCCCTAACTCTAACCCTAACCCTAAACCTAACCATAATCCTAACCCTTACCCTAAACCTAACCCTAACCCTTACCCTAACCCTAACCCTAACCCTAACCTTAACCCTAACCCTAACCCTAACACTAACCCTTACACTTACCCTAACACAAACCCTAAACCTAACCCTATCCCTAACCCTAACGCTAACCCTAAACTTAACCCTCACCTTAACCCTATCCCTAACCCTTACGCTTACCCTTACCCTAACCCTAACCCTAACCCTTACCCTTACCCTTACCCTAACCCTAACCCTAATCCTAAAACTTACCCTAAACCTAACCTTAACCCTAAACCTTACCCTTACCGTATCCGTAACCCTAACCCTAAACCTAAGCCGAACCCTAACCCTTACCCTTACCCTAACCCTAACACTAACACTTACCATAACCCTAACCCTAACCTAACCCTAAACCTAACCCTTACCCTAACCCTAACCATAACCCTAACCCTAACCCTAACCCTAACCCTTACCCTTAACCTAACCCTAAGCCTAACTCTAAACCTTACCCTAACCCTATCCCTAACCCTAACCCTAACCTTAACCCTAACCCTAACTGTATCCCTAACCTTACCCTTACCCTAGCTTTAACCCTAAAACTAACACTAACCCTAACCCTAGCCCTAAACCTTACCCTTATCCTAAGCCTAACCAAAACAATAACCCTAACACTTATCCTTACCCTAACCATACCCCTAACCATATCCCTAACCCTTACCCTAGCCCTAACTCTAACCCTAAACCTTACCCTTAACCTAATCCTAAACATAACCCTAACCCTAAACCTAACCCTTACCCTTACCCTAACCCTAACCCTAACCCCAACCCTAACCCTTACCCTAACCGTAAACCTAACCCTAACCCTAAACCTAACCCTAAACCTAACCCTTACCCTTAACCTAACACAAACACTAAACCTAACGCAAACCCTCACCCTAACCCTAACCCTTAGCCATAACCTAAACCTAACCCTAAAGCTAACCCTAACCCTAACCCTAACCTTAACACCTAACCCTAAACCTAACCCTAACCCTAACACTTACAATAACCCTAACCCTAACCCTAACCCTAACACTTACCTAAACCCTAACCCTAACCCTGCCCTTACCCTTACCTTAAACCTAACGCTGATCCTAACCCTAACCTGTAAGCCTAACACTAACCCTAACCCTAACCCTATCCCTTATCCTAACCCTAACCCTAACCCTTAACCTAACTCTTACACATACCCTAACACCTACCCTAACCCTAACCCTAATCCTAAACCTTACCCTAACCCTAACCCTCACCCTTACCCTTACCCTAACCCTAAACCTAACCCTGATCCTAACCATAACGCTAACCCTTACCCTTACCCTAACCCTAAACCTAACCATAATCCTAACCCTAACCCTAACCCTTACCCTTACCCTAACCATAACCCTAACCCTAACCCTAAACCTTACCCTTACCCTAACCTTAACCCTAACCCCTACCCTAAGCCTAACCTTAACAGTAACCATAACCCTTACTCTTATCTTAACCCTAACCCTAACCCAAACACTTACCCTTACCATAAAGCTAACCCTAACCCTAACCCTAACCCTAACCCTTACCCTTGCCCTAATCATAAACCTAACCCTAACCCTAACCCTTAACTCAACCCTAACCCCAACCGTAACCCTAACCATTACCCTTACCCTACTCCTAAACCTAACCCTAACCCTAAACCTAACCCAAACCCTTACCCTTACCCTAATCCTAAACCTAACCCTAACCCTAAACCTAAGCCTAACCCTTAACCTTACCCTAACCCTAACCCTATCCCTAACCCTAACCCTAATACTAAACCTTACGCTTACCCTAAACCTATCACTATACCTTACCATAACCATAACCCTAACCCTAACTCTAACACTTACCCTTATCTTAACCCTAACCCTAACACATACCCTTAACCTAACCCTAACCCTAACCCTAACCGTAAGCCTAAACATAACCCTAACCCTAACCCTATCCCTCACCCTAACCCTAACCCTAAACCTTACCCTTACCCTAAACCTAACCTTAACACTAACCCTAACCCTTACTCTTACCTTAACCCTAACCCTAACCCTAACACTTGCCCTTACCCTAACGCTAACCCTAAACCTAACCCTAACCCTTACCCTAATCATAACGCTAAACCTAACCCTAATCCTTACCCTTATCTTAACCTTAACCCTAACCCTAACGCTTACCCTTACCTAACGCTAACCCTAACCCTAACCTTAACCCTAAACCTAACCCTAACACATACCCTTACCCTAACCCTTACCTTACCCTAACCCTAACCCTAACCTTTCCCTTACCCTAACCCTAAACCTAAGCCTAATCCTAACCCTAACCCTAACCCTTACCCTTACCCTAACCCTAACCCTAACCCTAACCCTTACCCTAAACCTAACCTTAACCCTAACCCTAACCCTTACTCTTACCTTAACCCTAACCCTAACCCTAACACTTACCCTTACCCTAACGCTAACCCTAACCCTAACCCTAACCCTTACCCTTACCATAACCGTAACCCTAACCTTAAACCCAACCCTAAACCTAACCCTAATCCTAACAATAACCCTTACACTTAACCTAACCCTAACCCTAACCCTAACCCTAACGCTAACCCTAAACCTAACACTTACCCTAATCATTACCGTAACCCTAACCCTAACCCTAACCCTAACCCCTAAGCCTAATCCTAACCCTTTCCCTTACCCTAAACCTAACCCTAACCCTAACTCTAAAACTTACCCTTACCCTAAACGTAACCCTAACCCTTACCCTAAAACTAACCCTAACCCTAACCTTACCATTATCCTAATCCTAACCCTAAGCCTAACCCTAACTCTAACCCTAACCCTTATCCTAACCCTAAGCCTAACCCTAACCCTGAACCTAACCCTAACACTAACCCTAACCCCTAACCCTAACCCTTACCCTAACACTAAGACTAACCCTAAACCCTAACCCTAACTCTAACCCTAACCCTAAACCAAGCCCTAACCCCAAACCCTAACCCTAACCCTAACCCTTACCCTTAACCTAACCCTAAGCCTAACCCTAACACTTAGGCTTACCCCTACCCTAACTCTCACCCTTACCTTAAACCTTATCCCAACCCTAACCCTAACACTTACCCTTACCCTAACCCTAACCCTAACCCTAAACCTTACCCTTACCCTAACCCTAAACCTAACCCTTACCCTAAACCTAACCTTAATCCTAACGCTAACCCTTACTCTTACCTTAACCTTAACCCTAACCCTAACCCTAACCCTTACCTTAACCTAACCCTCACCCTAACCCTAACACTTACGCTAACCACTACCCTAACATCACCCTAACTTTAAATCTTACCCTAACCCTAACCCTAAACCTAACCCTTACCCTTACCCTAACCCTAAATCTAAACCTAACCGTAACCTTTACCCTGACCCTAACACTAAACATAATCCTAACTCTAACCCTAAACTTAACCCTAACCCTTACCCTTACCCTAACCCTAACCCTAACCCTAATCCCAACACCTAACACTATCCCTAACCCTAACCCTAACCCTTACACATATCCTAACCCTAACCCTAACACTAACACTTACCCTTACCCTAACCCCTACCCTAACACTAACCCTAATGCTAACCCTAACCCTTACCCTAACCCTAACGCTAACCCTTACCCTTACCCTAAAGCTAAACCTAACACTCACCCTAACCCTTGCCCTTACCCTAAACCTAACCCTAACCCTAACCCTAACCCTAACCCTAACACATACCCTTACCCTAACCCTTACCCTAAAAGTAACCCTAAACCTAGCCCTAAAACTAAACCTAAACCTAATAATAACCCTAACCCTTACCCTAAAATTACCCTTAACCCCAACACTAAACCTAACCCTAACCCTAACACTTACACTTACCCTAACGCTAAGCCTACCCCTAACCCTAACCCTAACCCTAACCAAAACCCTAACCCTAACCCTAACCCTTATCCTTACCCTAACAATAATCCTAACCCTAAACCTTACCCTAACCCTAAAACTAACACTTAACTTTACTCTAACGCTAACCCTAAACCTAACCATAACCTTTAACCTTACTCTAACCCTAACACTAACCTTAACCCTAACCTAAACCCGAACCCTTACCCTTATCCTAACCCTAACCTTTACCATAACCATAAACTTAACCCTAACCCTTACCCTTACCCTAACCCTAACCCTAACCCTACCCTTAACCCTAACCCTAACCCTAAGCCTAACCCTTACCCTAACCCTAACCGTAACCCTAAACCTAACACGAACCATAAACCTATCCCTAAACCTAACTCTTATCCTTACCCTAACCCTAACCCTAAACCTAACCCTAACCCTAACCCCTAACCCTAAACGTAACCCTAACCCTAACCCTAACCCTTAGACTTACCCTAACGCTAAGCCTAACCCTTACCCTAACTCTAATCCTAAACCTAACCCTTACCCTTACCCTAACCCTAACCCTAACCCTAAACCTAACGCTAACCCTAACCTTAAAACTAACACTTACCCTTACCATAACACTAAACCTAATTCTAACTCTAAACCTAACACTAACCCTAACCCTAAACCTTACCCTTACCCTAACCTTAACGCTAACCCTTACAATAACCCTAAACATTATCCTAACCCTCACCCTAACCCTTAACCTAACCCTAAACCTAACCCTAACCCTAACCCCAACCCTAACCCTTACCCTAACCCTAAACCTAAACCTAACCCTAAACCTTATCCTAACCCTAACCCTAACCCTAACCCTAACCCTTAACCTAACCCAAACCCTAACCCTAACCCTTACCCATACCTTAACCCTAACCCTAAGCCTTAACCTAAAGCTAACCCTAACCCTAACACATACCCTAACCCTAACCTTAACCCTAACCGTAAACCTAAACCTGACCCTGAACCTAACCCTAAACCTAACCCTAACTCTAATCCTTACCCTAACCCTAACCTTAACCGCAACACTAAACCTAACCCTAACCCTAACACTAACCCTTACCCTTACCCTAAAACTAATCCTAAACCTAAGCCTAACCCTAACACATACCCTTACCCTAACCCTAACCCTAACCCTAAGCCTTATACTTACCCTAAACCTAACCCAAAACCTTACCCTAAACCTAACCCTAACCCTAACCCTTACCCTAACCTTAACCCTAACCCTAACCATTACCCTTACCCTAACGCTAACCCTAATACTAAGACTAACCCTAACCCTAACCCTAACCCTAACACATACCCTTACCATAACCCTAAACCTAACCCTAACCATAACCCTAAACCTAACCCTAAACCTAACTCTAAACCTAACCCTTACCGTAAACCTAACCCTAACACTTAGCCTTACCCTAACCCTAACCCGAACATTAACCCCAGCACTAAACCTAACCCTAACCCTAACCCTAACCCTAAGCCTTAACCTAACCCTAACCCTAATCCTAACCCTAACCCTAACCCTTACCCTTACCCTTACCCTAACCCTAACACTAACCCTAACCCTAACCCTAAAACTAACCCTAACCCTTACCCTAACCCTAATCCTAACCTTTACCCTAAAACTTATCCTTACCCTAACCCTAACCCTAACCCTAACCCTAAACCTTACCCTTATCCTAAACCTAACCCAAACCCTTACCCTAAACCTAAATCTAACTCTAAACCTAACCTTACCCTTACTTTAACCCTAACCCTAACCCTAATACTTACCCTTATACTAACGCTAACCCTAACCCTAACCCTAACACATACCCTTACCCTAACCCTAAACCTAATCCTAACCCTAACCTTAACCCTAACCCTTATCCTTACCCTGACCCTAACCCTAACCCTAACGCTAAAGCTAACCCTAACCCTAAACTTAACCCTTACCCTTACCCTAACCCTAACCCTAACCCTAACCCTAACCTTTACACTTACCCTAACGCTAAGCCTAACTCTAACCCTAACCGTAAACCTAACCCTAACACATACCCTTACCCTAACCCTAACCCTAAACGTAACCCTAAACCTAGCCCTAAACCTAAACATAAACCTAATAATAACCCTAACACTTACCCTAAAATTACCCTTAACCCCAACACTAAACCTAACCCTAACCCTAACCCTTACACTTACCCTAACGCTAAGCCTAACCCTAACCCTAACCCTAACCAAAACCCTAACCCTAACCCTTATCCTTACCCTAACCCTAATCCTAACCCTAAACCTAACCCTAACCCTAAAACTAACACTTAACCTTACCCTAAAGCTAACCCTAAACCTAACCATAACCTTTAACCTTACTCTAACCCTAACCCTTACCATAACCCTAAACTTAACCCTAACCCTTACCCTTACCCTAACCCTAACCCTAACCCTACCCTTAACCCTAACCCTAACCCTAAGCCTAACCCTTACCCTAACCCTAACCATAACCCTAAACCTAACACGAACCCTAAACCTATCCCTAAACCTAACTCTTATCCTTACCCTAACCCTAACCCAAAAACTAATCCTAACCCTAACCCCTAACCCTAAACGTAACCCTAACCCTAACCCTAACCCTTAGACTTACCCTAACGCTAAGCCTAACCCTTACCCTAAATCTAATCCTAAAGCTAACCCTTACCCTTACGCTAACCCTAACCCTAACCCTAAACCTAACGCTAACCCTAACCTTAAAACTAACACTTACCCTTACCATAACACTAAACCTAATTCTAACTCTAAACCTAACCCTAACCCTGACCCTAAACCTTACCCTTACCCTAACCTTAACGCTAACCCTTACAATAACCCTAAACATTATCCTAACCCTCACCCTAACCCTTAACCTAACCCTAAACCTAACCCTAACCCTAACCGCAACCCTAACCCTTACCCTAACCCTAACCCTAAACCTAACCCTAAACCTTATCCTAACCCTAACCCTAACCCTAACCCTAACCCTTAACCTAACCCAAACCCTAATCCTAACCCTTACCCATACCTTAACCCTAACCCTAAGCCTTACCCTAAAGCTAACCCTAACCCTAACACATACCCTAACCCTAACCCTAACCTTAACCCTAACCGTAAACCTAAACCTAACCCTGAACCTAACCCTAAACCTAACCCTAACTCTAATCCTTACCCTAACCCTAACCTTAACCCCAACACTAAACCTAACCCTAACCCTAACCCTAACCCTTACCCTTACCCTAAAACTAACCCTAACCCTAACCCTAACCCTAACCTTAACCCTAACCCTAACCATTACCCTTACCCTAACGCTAACCCTAACACTAAGCCTAACCCTAACCCTAATCCTTACCCTAACACATACCCTTACCATAACCCTAAACCTAACCCTAACCGTAACCCTAAACCTAACCCTAAACCTAACCTTAACTCTAACCCTTACCCTTACCTAACCCTAACTCTAACCCTAAACATATCCCTAACCCTAACCCTAACCCTAACCCTAACCCTTACCCTAACCCTAACCCTAATCCTAACCCTAACCCTTACCCTTACCCTTACCCTAACCCTAACACTAACCCTAACCCTAAAACTAACCCTAACCCTTACCCTAACCCTAATCCTAACCTTTACCCTAAAACTTATCCTTACCCTAACCCTAACCCTAACCCTAACCCTAAACCTTACCCTTATCCTAAACCTAACCCAATCCCTTACCCTAAACCTAAATCTAACCCTAAACCTAACCTTACCCTTACTTTAACCCTAACCCTAACCCTAATCCTTACCCTTATACTAACGCTAACCCTAACCCTAACCCTAACACATACCCTTACCCTAACCCTAAACCTAATCCTAACCCTAACCTTAACCCTAACCCTTATCCTTACCCTGACCCTAACCCTAACCCTAACGCTAAAGCTAACCCTAACCCTAAACTTAACCCTTACCCTTACCCTAACCCTAACCCTAACCCTAACCCTAACCTTTACACTTACCCTAACGCTAAGCCTAACTCTAACCCTAACCGTAAACCTAACCCTAACACATACCCTTACCCTAACCCTAACCCTAAACGTAACCCTAAACCTAGCCCTAAACCTAAACATAAACCTAATAATAACCCTAACCCTTACCCTAAAATTACCCTTAACCCCAACACTAAACCTAACCCTAACCCTAACCCTTACACTTACCCTAACGCTAAGCCTAACCCTAACCCTAACCCTAACCAAAACCCTAACCCTAACCCTTATCCTTACCCTAACCCTAATCCTAACCCTAAACCTAACCCTAACCCTAAAACTAACGCTTAACCTTACCCTAAATCTAACCCTAAACCTAACCATAACCTTTAACCTTACTCTAACCCTAACCCTTACCATAACCCTAAACTTAACCCTAACCCTTACCCTTACCCTAACCCTAACCCTAACCCTACCCTTAACCCTAAGCCTAACCCTTACCCTAACCCTAACCGTAACCCTAAACCTAACACGAACCCTAAACCTATCCCTAAACCTAACTCTTATCCTTACCCTAACCCTAACCCTAAACCTAATCCTAACCCTAACCCCTAACCCTAAACGTAACCCTAACCCTAACCCTAACCCTTAGACTTACCCTAACGCTAAGCCTAACCCTTACCCTAAATCTAATCCTAAAGCTAACCCTTACCCTTACGCTAACCCTAACCCTAACCCTAAACCTAACGCTAACCCTAACCTTAAAACTAACACTTACCCTTACCATAACACTAAACCTAATTCTAACTATAAACCTAACCCTAACCCTAACCCTAAACCTTACCCTTACCCTAACCTTAACGCTAACCCTTACAATAAACCTAAACATTATCCTAACCCTAACCCTAACCCTTAACCTAACCCTAAACCTAACCGTAACCCTAACCGCAACCCTAACCCTTACCCTAACCCTAACCCTAAACCTAACCCTAAACCTTATCCTAACCCTAACCCTAACCCTAACCCTAACCCTTAACCTAACCCAAACCCTAATCCTAACCCTTACCCATACCTTAACCCTAACCCTAAGCCTTACCCTAAAGCTAACCCTAACCCTAACACATACCCTAACACTAACCCTAACCTTAACCCTAACCGGAAACCTAAACCTAACCCTGAACCTAACCCTAAACCTAACCCTAACTCTAATCCTTACCCTAACCCTAACCTTAACCCCAACACTAAACCTAACCCTAACCCTAACCCTAACCCTTACCCTTACCCTAAAACTAACCCTAAACCTAAGCCTAACCCTAACACATACCCTTACCCTAACCCTAACCCTAACCCTAAGCCTTACACTTACCCTAAACCTAACCCAAAACCTTACCCTAAACCTAACAATAACCCTAACCCTTACCCTAACCTTAACCCTAACCCTAACCATTACCCTTACCCTAACGCTAACCCTAACACTAAGCCTAACCCTAACCCTAATCCTTACCCTAACACATACCCTTACCATAACCCTAAACCTAACCCTAACCGTAACCCTAAACCTAACCCTAAACCTAACCTTAACTCTAACCCTTACCCTTACCCTAACCCTAACTCTAACCCTAAACATATCCCTAACCCTAACTCTAACCCTAACCCTAACCCTTACCCTAACCCTAACCCTAATCCTAACCCTAACCCTTACCCTTACCCTTACCCTAACCCTAACACTAACCCTAACCCTAAAACTAACCCTAACCCTTACCCTAACCCTAATCCTAACCTTCACCCTAAAACTTATCCTTACCCTAACCCTAACCCTAACCCTAACCCTAAACCTTACCCTTATCCTAAACCTAACCCAATCCCTTACCCTAAACCTAAATCTAACCCTAAACCTAACCTTACCCTTACTTTAACCCTAACCCTAACCCTAATCCTTACCCTTATACTAACGCTAACCCTAACCCTAACCCTAACCCTAACCCTAACACATACCCTAACCCTAACCCTAAACCTAATCCTAACCCTAACCTTAACCCTAACCCTTATCCTTACCCTGACCCTAACCCTAACCCTAACGCTAAAGCTAACCCTAAACTTAACCCTTACCCTTACCCTAACCCTAACCCTAACCCTAACCTTTACACTTACCCTAACGCTAAGCCTAACTCTAACCCTAACCGTAAACCTAACCCTAACACATACCCTTACCCTAACCCTAACCCTAAACGTAACCCTAAACCCAACCCTAAACCTAAACCTAAACCTAATAATAACCCTAACCCTTACCCTAAAATTACCCTTAACCCCAACAATAAACCTAACCCTAACCCTAACCCTTACACTTACCCTAACGCTAAGCCTAACCCTAACCCTAACCCTAACCCTAACCCTAACCAAAACCCTAACCCTAACCCTTATCCTTACCCTAACCCTAATCCTAACCCTAAACCTAAACCTAACCCTAAAACTAACACTTAACCTTACCCTAACGCTAACCCTAAACCTAACCATAACCTTTAACCTTACTCTAACCCTAACACTAAACTTAACCCTAACCTAAACCCGAACCCTTACCCTTATCCTAACCCTAAACCTAACATTAACCCTTACCATAACCCTAAACTTAACCCTAACCCTTACCCTTACCCTAACCCTAACCCTAACCCTACCCTTAACCCTAACCCTAACCCTAAGCCTAACCCTTACCCTAACCCTAACCATAACCCTAAACCTAACACGAACCCTAAACCTATCCCTAAACCTAACTCTTATCCTTACCCTAACCCTAACCCTAAACCTAACCCTAACCCTAACCCCTAACCCTAAACGTAACCCTAACCCTAACCCTAACCCTTACACTTACCCTAACGCTAAGCCTAACCCTAACCCTAACTCTTATCCTAAACCTAACCCTTACCCTTACCCTAACCCTAACCCTAACCCTAAACCTAACGCTAACCCTAACCTTAAACCTAACACTTGCCCTTACCCTAACACTAAACCTAATTCTAATTCTAACCCTAACCCTAACCCTAACCCTAAACCTTACCCTTACCCTAACCTTAACGCTAACCCTTACAATAACCCTAAACATTATCCTAACCCTCACCCTAACCCTTAACCTAACCCTAAACCTAACCCTAACCCTAACCCCAACCCTAACCCTTACCCTAACCCTAAACCTAAACCTAACCCTAAACCTTACCCTAACCCTAATCCTAACCCTAACCCTAACCCTTAACCTAACCCAAACCCTAACCCTAACCCTTACCAATACCTTAACCCTAACCCTAAGCCTTACCCTAAAGCTAACCCTAACCCTAACACATACCCTAACACTAACCCTAACCTTAACCCTAACCGGAAACCTAAACCTAACCCTGAACCTAACCCTAAACCTAACCCTAACCCTAATACTTACCCTAACCCTAACCTTAACCCCAACACTAAACCTAACCCTATCCCTAACCCTAACCCTTACCCTTACCCTAAAACTAACCCTAAACCTAAGCCTAACCCTAACACATACCCTTACCCTAACCCTAACCCTAACCCTAAGCCTTACACTTACCCTAAACCTAACCCTAAACCTAACCCTAACCCTAACCCTTACCCTAACCTTAACCCTAACCCTAACCATTACCCTTACCCTACCGCTAACCCTAACACTAAGCCTAACCCTAACCCTAACCCTAACCCTAACACATACCCTTACCATAACCCTAAACCTAACCCTAACCGTAACCCTAAACCTAACCCTAAACCTAACTCTAAACCTAACCTTACCGTAACCCTAACCCTAACACTTAGCCTTACCCTAACCCTGACCCGAACATTAACCCCAGCACTAAACCTAACCCTAACCCTAACCCTAACCCTAATCCTTACCCTTACCCTAACCCTAACCCTAACCCTAAACCTAACGCTAACCCTAACCTTAAACCTAACACTTACCCTTACCCTAACACTAAACCTAATTCTAACTCTAAACCTAACCCTAACCCTAACCCTAAACCTTACCCTTACCCTAACCTTAACGCTAACCCTTACAATAACCCTAAACATTATCCTAACCCTCACCCTAACCCTTAACCTAACCCAAACCTAACCCTAACCCTAACCCCAAACCTAACCCTTACCCTAACCCTAACCCTAAACCTAACCCTAAACCTTATCCTAACCCTAACCCTAACCCTAACCCTAACACTTAACCTAACCCACACCCTAACCCTAACCCTTACCCATACCTTAACCCTAACCCTAAGCCTTACCCTAAAGCTAACCCTAACCCTAACACATACCCTCAACCTAACCCTAACCTTAACCCTAACCGTAAACCTAAACCTAACCCTGAACCTAACCCTAAACCTAACCCTAACCCTAATCCTTATCCTAACCCTAAGCTTAACCCCAACACTAAACCTAACCCTAACCCTAACCCTAACCCTTACCCTTACCCTAAAACTAACCCTAAACCTAAGCCTAACCCTAACACATACCCTTACCCTAAACCTAACCCTAACCCTAACCCTTAACCTTACCCTAACCCTAACTCTAACCCTTACACTAACCCTAACCCTAACCCTAACACTTACCCTAACCTTAAACCTAACACTTACCCTTACCCTAATCCTAACCCTAACTTTAACCCCAACCTAAACCTAACCCTAACCCTAACCCTAACCTTAGCCTTACACTAACCCTAACCCTAAACCTAACCCTAACCCTAACACTTACCCTAACCCTAACCCTAATCCTAACACTAGCCCTTACCTTACCCCAACACCAACCCTAATCCTAACCCTAAACCTAACCCTAAAAATAACCCTAAGGTTTACCCTAAACATTACCCTAATCCTAACCCTAACCCTAAATCTAAACCTAAACCTAACCCTTACCCTTACCCTAACACTAATCCTAAACCTAACCCTAACCCTTACCCTTGCTCTCACCCTAACCCTAACCTTAAACCTAACCGTAACCCTAACCCTAACACTAACCTTAACCCTAACCCTTATCCTTACGCTAACCCTAACCCGAACACTAACCCTAACCCTTACCCTAACCCTAACCCTAACCTTTACCTTAACCTAACCCTAACCCTTAACCTAACCCTAACCCTAAACCTAACCCTAACCCTTACCCTTAACCAAACCCTAAATCTAACTCTAAACCTAACCCTAACACTAACCCTAACCCTAACCCTAACAGTAACCCTAACCTTAACCCTAACCCTAACCCTTACCCTTAACCTAACCCTAAACCTAAACCTAACCCTAACCCTAACCCTAACCTTAACCCTAAACCTAACCCTAAAACTTGCCCTTACCCTTAACCTAACCCTAAACCAAATCTAACCCTAACCCTAATCCTAACCCTAACCCTTACCCTTCCCTTAACCCTAACCCTAACCCTAACCCTAACCCCTAACCCTAACCCGTACCCTTATCCTAACCCTAAGCCTAACCCTAACACTTACCTTTACAAAACCCCTACCCTATCCCAAACCCTAACCCTAACACTAACTCTAATCCTAACCCTAACTCTTACACTTACCCTAACCCTTACCTAAGCCTAACCCTAACCCTAAACATAACCCTTACTCTTACCCTACCTAAACCCTAACCCTAACCCTAAACCTTACCCTTACCCTAAACCTAACCCTAACCCTTACCCTAAACCTAACCCTAACCCTAACCCTTACCCTAACCTTAACCCTAATCATAAACGTTACCCTTACACTAACGCTAAACCTAACACTAACCCTAACCCTAACCCTAATCCTTACCCTAACCTAACCCAAACCCTAACCTTTACCCTTACCCTAACCCTAAACCTATACCTTAAAACCCAACCCTAAACCTAACCCTAAACCTAACCTTAACCCTTACCCTTACCCTAACCCTCACCCTAAACCTTACCCTAACCTTAACCCTAATCCTAACCATTACCCTAACCCTAACCCTAATCCTAACCGTAGCACTTACACTTACCCTAAACCTAACCCAAAACCTAAACCTTACCCTTACCCTTACCCTCACCTTAACCCTAACCTCAACCCTAACCCTAATCCTATCATTAACCCTACCCTTATCTTGACCCTAACCCTAAACCTAAACCTAACCCTAACCCTAAACTTAACCCTAACCATTACCCTTTCTCTAACCCTAACCCTAACTCTAACGCTAAACCTAACCCTAACCCTAACTCTAACCCTTACCCTTACCCTAACATTAAAAAAAACCTAACCCTAACCCTTACCCTTACTCTCAACCTAACCCTAAACTTAAACCTAACCCTAAGCCTAACCCTAGCCTTAACCCTACCCTTAAACTTACCCTAACCCTAACCCTAACCCTAAACCTAACCATAACCCTAACCTTAACCCTAACCCTTACCCTTACCCTTACCCTAACCCTAAACCTAACCCTAACGCTAACCCTAACCCTAAACTTAACCCTAAACCTAACCCTAACCCTAACCCTTATTCTTATCCAAACCCTAACCCTAACCCTAACCCTAAACCTAACCCTAACCCTAACCCTAACCCTAAGCCTAACCTTTACCCTAAACCTTATCCTTACCCTAACCCTAAACCTAACCCTCAACCTAACCCTAATATTAACCCTTACCCTTACCCTAACCCTTACCCTAACCCTAACCCTAACCCTAAACCTTACACTTATCCTAAACCTAACCCAAACCCTTACCCTAAACCTAAATCTAAGCCTAATTCTAACCCTTACCGTTACTTTAACCCTAACCCTAACCCTAATCCTTACCCTTATACTAACGCTAACCCAAACCCTAAACCTAACCCTAACACTTACACTTACCCTAACCCTAAACCTAACCCTAAACGTAACCTTAACACTAACCCTTATCCTTACCCTGACCTTAACCCTAACCCTAACGCTAAAGCAAACCCTAACCCTAAACTTAACACTTACCCTTACCCTAACCCTAACCCTAAACCAAACCCTTACTCTTACCCTTACCCCAACCCTAACCCTAACCCTAACCCTAACCTTAACCCTAAAACTTACACTTCCCTTAACACTAACCCTAACCCTAAACCTAACCCTAACCCTAAAATTAACACTTAACCTTACCCTAACCATAATCCTAACCCTAACCCTTACCCTAAACCTAACACTAACCCTTACCCGAATCCTAACCCTAAACCTAACTCTAACCCTAACCCTAACCCTTACCCTAACCCTAACTCTAATCCTAACACTAACCCTTACGGTTACCCTAACCCTAACCCGAACCCTAAACCTAACCCTAACCCTAACCTTAAACATAGCACTTACCCTAACACTAAACTTAATCTAACTCTAAACCTAACCCTAACCCTAACCTTAAACCTTACCCTTACCCTAACCTTAACGCTAACCCTTACACTAACCCTAACCCTTGTCCTAACCCTAACCCCAACCCTAACCCTAAACCTAACCCTGAACCTAACCCTAAACCTAACCCTAACCCTAACCCCAACCCTAACCCTTACCCTAACCCTAACCCTAAACCTAACCCTAACACTTATCCTAACCCTAACCCTAAACCTAACCCTAACCCTTAACCTAACCCTAACCCTAACCCTTACCCATACCTTAACCCTAACCCTAAGCCTTACCCTAACTCTAACCCTAACCCTAACACATACCCTAACCCTAACCCTAACCTTAACCCTAACTGAAAACCTAAACCTAACCCTGAACCCAACCCTAAACCTAACCTTAACCCTAACCCTTACCCTAACCCTAAACTTAAACCCAAACTAAACCTAAGCCTAACCCTTACCCTTACCCTAAAACTAACCCTAAACCTAAGCCTAACCCTAACAAATACCCTTACCCTAACCCTAAACCTAACACTAACCCTAAACCTAACCCTAACCCTAACTGTAACCCTTATCCTTACCCTCACACTAACCCTAACCTTAACCCTAACCCTAACCCTAATCTTAACCCTACCCTTATACTGACCGAAACCCTAAACCTAAACCTAACCCTAACGCTAAACTTAACCCTAACTCTTACCCTTTCCCTAACCCTAACACTAACCCTAACGCTAAACCTAACCCTAACCCTAACTCTAACCCTTACCCTTACCCTAACCCTAACAAAAACTTATCCCTAACCCTTACCCTTACCCACACCCTAACCCTAACCTTAACCCTAAACCTAACCCTAACGCTATACCTAACCCTAACCCTAACTATAACCCTTACCCTTACCCTAACCCAAACAAAAAACCTTACCTTAACCCTTACCCTTACCCTTACCTTCACCCTAACCCTAACCTTAACCCTAACCCTAACCCTAAACCTAACCTTAACCCTTCCCTTACCCTTACCCTAACCCTAACCCTAAACCTAACCCTAACCCTAAACTTAACCCTAACCTTTACCCTTACCCTTACCCTAACCCTAATCCTAAACCAAATCTAACCCTAACCCTAACCCTAACCCTAACCCTTACCCTTATCCTAACCCTAAACCTAACCCTAACACTTACCCTTACACAAACTCCTACCCTATCCCTAACCCTAACCCTAACCCTAAATCTAACCCTAACCCTAACCCTTACACTTACCCTAACCCTTACCTAACCCTAACCCTAACCCTAAACGTAACCCTTACCCTTACCCTACCCAAACCCTAACCCTAACCCTAAACCTTATCCTTACCCTAAACCTAACCCTAACCCTTCCCCTAAACCTAACCCTAACCCTAACTCTAACCCTTACTCTCAACCTAACCCTAACAAAAAAACCTAACCCTAACCCTAAACCTTACGCTTACCCTAAACCTAACCCTAACCCTAACCATAAACCTTACCCTTACCCTAAATCTAACACTAACCCTTACCCTAAACCTAACCCTAACCCTTACCTTAACCCTAACCCTAACCCTTAACCTAACCCTAAACCTAACTCTAACCCTTCCCCTTACCCTAACCATTAACCTAACACTAACCCTAAGCCTAACCCTAACCCTAAACCTTAACCTTACCCTAAACCTAACCCTAACCCCTAAACCTAACCCTAACCCTACCCC
>JANJXV010000061.1:1377500-1385000 GCA_024803745.1 Megascapheus bottae
CCATAACCCTAACCCTTATCCTTACCCTAACCCTAAGCCTAAACCTAACCCTAACCCTAAACCTTACCCTTACCCTAAACCTAACCCTAACCCTAACCATAAACCTTACCCTTACCCTAACCCTAACCCTAACCCTAACCCTAACCCTAAATCTTACCCTTTCCCTAACCCTAACCCTTAACTTTACCCTAACCCTAACGCTAAACCTAATCCTAACACTAACCCTAACCCTTACCTTTACCCTAACCCTAACCCTAAACCTAACCCTAAACCTTAACCTTGCCCTCACCCTAACCCTAAATGTAAACCTAACCCTAACTCTAGCCCTAACCTAAACTCTAACCCTTATCCTCACCCTTACCCTAACCCTTACCCTAACCCTTACCCTATCACTTACCCTAACCCTAACCCTAACCCTAACCCTTACCCTAACCCTAACCATAACACTAACCCTAACCCTCACACTTACCCTTACCATAACACTAACCCTAACCCTAACCCTTACCCTAACACTTACCCTAACCCTAACCCTAACTCTTATCTTTACCCTAACCCTAACCCTAAACCGAACACTAACTCTAACCCCTAACCCTAACCCTTACCCGTATCCTCACCCTAAACCTAACCCTAACCCTACCCATAACAATTACCCTTACCCTATCCCTAACCCTAAACCTTATCCTAACCCTAACCCTAACCCTAACTCTAACCCTTAACCTAACACTAACCCTAACACCTAACCGTAACCTAACCGTAACCCTAACCCTTACCCTTATCCTCACCCTAACCCTAACCCTAACCCTAACCCTAACACTTATCCTTACCCTAACCCTAACCCTAACCCTCAACCTAACACTAACACTAATCCTAACCTCTAAACCTAACCCTTACCCTAACCCTAACACTTACCCTTAACCTAAACCTAACCCTAACCCTAACCTTACCCTAACCCTAACCCTAATCCTAACACTTACCCTAACCGTGAACCTAACCCTAACCCTAACACTTATCCTAACACTCACCCTAACCCTAACCCTTACGCTAACCCTAACCCTAATCCTTACTCTAACCCTTACCCTAAACCTAACCCTAACCCGTACCCTTATCCTAACCGTAACCCTAACCCTTACCTTTACCCTACCAATAACCCTAACCCTAAACCTAACCCTTACCCTTACCCTAACCCTAACCCTATACCTAACCCTAACCCTAAATCTTACCCTAACCCTAACCCTAAAATTATCACTACCCCTAACTCTAACCCTAACCTTAACCTAAACATTATAATTTCCCTAACCCTTACCCTTACCCTAACGCTAAACCTAAGCTCAACTCTAAACCTAACCCTTACCCTTACCCTAACCCTAACCCTAAACCTAACCCTAACCCTTACCCTTATCATAACCCTAACCCTAAACCTAACCCTAAACCTAACCTTAACCCTAACCCTTACCCTTAACCTCATCCCAACCCTAACCCTAAACCTAACCCTAACCCTAACCCTTACCCTAACCCTAACCCTAACCCTAACCCTTACCCTTACCCTATCCCTAACCCTAACCCCAAACCTTACCCTTACCCTAAACCTAACGCTAACCCTTACAATAAACCTATCCCTAACCCTAATCCTAACTCTTACCCTTACCTTAAACCCAACCCAAACCCTAACACATAACCTTACCCCAACCTAACCCTAACCTTTAACCTATCCCTAACCATAACCCTAACCCTAACCTTAACCCTAACCCTAACCGTAACACTAACCCTTACCCTTACCCTAACCCTAACCCTAAACCTAACCCTAACCCTAACCCTAACCCTAACCTTAACCCTAAGCCTTACCCTTGCACTTACCCTAACCCTAAGCCTACACCTAACCCTAAGCCTAAACCTAACCCTGACCCTTACCCTAAACTTAACCCCAACACTAAACCTAAACCTAACAATAACCCTAACCCTTACCCTTACCCTAAACCTAACCCTAAACATAACCCTAACCCTAACCCTAACCCTTACTCTAAACATAACCCTAATCCTAACCCTAACACTTACCCTTACCCTCACCCTAACCCTAACCCTAAAACTAACCCTAACCCTAATCTTACCCTAACCCTTACCCTTACCCTAACCCTAACCCTAACCCTAAACCTAAACCTAACCCTAACCCTAACCCTTACACTAACCCTAACCTTAATCCTAACGCTTACCCTACCCGTGACCCTAACCCTAACCCTAACACTTATCCCAACACTCACCCTAACCCTAACCCTTATCCTAACCCTAATGCTAACCCTTACCCTAACCCTTACCCTAAACCTAACCCTAACCCTAACCCTAAACCTAACCCTTACCCTTACCCTAACCCTAACCCTGACCCTAAAACTAACCCTTACCCTTACCCTTACCCTTACCCTAACCCTAACCCTATACCTAACCCTAACCCTAACCCTTACCCCAACCCTAACCCTAATCCTAACCATAACCCTTACCCTTAACCTAACCCTAACCCTAAACTTAACACTACCCCTAAACATAAACCTAACCTTAACCCTAACCGTTATAATTTCCCTAACCCTAACCCTAACGCTAAACCTAAGCTTACCCCTAAACCTAACCCTTACTCTTACCCTAACCCTAACCCTAAACCTAAACCTAACACTTAACCTTATCCTAACCCTAACCCTAACCCTAACTCTAAGCTTAACCCTAACCCTTACTCTTACCCTATCCCTAACCCTAACCCTAAACCTAACCCTAACCCGAAACCTAACCCTTACCGTAACCCTAACCCTAACCCTAAACTAACCCTTACCCTTACCCTTACCCTAACCCTAACCCTAACCTTAACCCTAACACTAACCCTAACCCTAAACCTAACACTAACCGTAACCCTTAACCCTAACCCTAACCCTAATCCTTCCCCTTACCCTAACCCTAACACTAACTGTAATGCTAAACCTAACCCTAACCGTAACCCTTACCCTAACCCTAACATTAAACTTAACCCTAACCCTAAGCCTAACCCTTACCCTTTCCCTAACCCTAACCCTAACAATAACACTAAACCTTATCCTTAACCTAACCCTAACCGTAAACCTAACCCTAACCCTAACCCTAACCCTAACCCTAACCTTAACACTAAACCTAACAATACCCCTAACCCTTACCCTTACCCTAACCCAAACCCTAAACCTAACTCTAAACCTAACCATAACACATACCCTCACCCTAACCCTAACCCTAATCCTAAACCTAACCCTAACCCTAACCCTAAACCTAAACCTAACCCTTACCCTAAACCTAACCTTAACCCCAACACTAAACCTAACCTTAACCCTAACCCTAACACTTACCCTTACCCTAAACGAAACCCTAAATCTTACCCTAACCCTAACCCTTACCCTAACCCTAACACTAATCCTAACCTTAACCGTTACCCTTAACCTAAACCTAACCCTTACCCTTACTCTAACCCTAACAATAAACCTAACCCTAACCCTATCCTTAACCCTAACCCTAACCCTAACAATTACCCTAAACCTAACCCTAACCCTAATCCTTACCCTAACCCTAACCCTAACCATAACCCTTACTCTAACCCTCACCCTAACCCTAACCCCTAACCCTAACCCTTAACCTAACCCTAATCCTAATCCTAACCCTAACCCTTACCCTTACCCTAACCCTAAACCTAACTCTAACCCTAACCCTAACCCTAACCTTAAACCTTCCCCTAAACCTAACCCTTTCCCTAACCCTAACCCTAAACCTAACACAAAACCTAACCCTAACAATTGCCCTTACCCTAACTCTAACCGTAACAGTAACCTTAACCTTAAGGTTAACCCTAACCCTAACCTTTACCCTTACCCTAACCCTAAACCTAACCCTAACCCTAACCCTAACCTTTACCCTTACCCTAAGCCTAACCCTAACCCTAACCCCTACCCTTACCCTAACGCTAACCCTAACCCTAACCCTAAACCTTACCCTAACCCTAACCCTAAGCCTAAACCTAACCCTAACCCTAAACCTTACCCTTACCCTAAACCTAACCCTAACCCTAACCATAAACCTTAACCTTACCCTAAACCTAACCCTAACCCTTACCCTAAACCTAACCCTAACCCTTACCTTAACCCTAACCCTAACCCTTAACCTAACCCTAAACTTAACCCTAACCCTAACACTAACCCTAACCTTAACCCTAAACCTAACCCTAACCCTTTCCCTTACCCTAACCCTAACCCTAAACCTAACACTAACCCTAAGCCTAACCCTAACCCTAAACCTTACCCTTACCCTAACCCTAACCCTAACCCCTAAACCTAACCCTAAACCTAACCCTTACTCTTATCCTAACCCTAACCCTAACCCTAACACTTACCCTTACCCTAACCCCTACCCTAACCCTAACCCTAACCCTTACCCTAACTCTAACAATAACCCTAACCCTTACACTTACACTAACCCTAATCCTAACCCTAACCCTAACCCTTAAGCTTACCCTAAACCAAACCCTAACCCTAACCGTAAACCTTACCCTTACCCTAAACCTAACCCTAACCCTTATCCTAAACCTAACCCTAACCCTTACCCTAACCCTTAACCTAACCCTAATCCTAATCCTAACCCTAACCCTTACCCTTAACCTAACCCTAAACCTAACTCTAACCCTAACCCTAACCCTAACCTTAAACCTTCCCCTAACCCTAACCCTTGCTCTATCCCTAACCCTAACCCTAATCCCAACCTTAACCTTAACCCTAACCCTAACCTTAACCCTAACCCTAATCTTTACCCTTACCCTAAGCCTAACCCTAAACCTAACCCCTACCCTTACCCTAACGCTAACCCTAACCCTAACCCTAACCCTTGCCCTAACCCTAACTCTAATCCTAACCCTAACCCTTACCCTTACCCTAATCCCAACCATAATCCTAAACCTAAGACTAACCCTAACCTTAGCCCTAACCCTTACCCTAATCCTAACCCTAAACCTAATCCGAACCCTAACCTTATCCCTAAGCCTAACTCTTATCCTTACCATAACCCTAACCCTGAACTTAACCCTAACCATAACCCCTAACCCTAACCGTAACCCTAACCCTAAACCTAACCCTTAACCTTGCCGTAACCCTAACCTTAATGCTAACCATAACCCTAACCCTTACCCTCACCCTAACCCTAACCCTAATCCTTACCCTAACCCAAAACCTAAACTTAACCCTTACCCTTTCAATAACCCTTACCCTAACCCTAAACCTAACCCTAAACCTAATCCTAACCATAACCACAACCCTAAACTTAACCCTAACCCTAACCCTAACCCTTACCCTTACCCAAAACCTAACCCTAAACCTAACACGAACCCTAACCCTAAACCTAACTCTTAACCTTACCCTAACCCTAACCCTAAACCTAACCCTAACATTAACCATAACCGTAACACCTAAACCTAACCCTAACCCTTAAACATACCCTAACTCTAACCCTAACCCTAACCCTAACACTTACCCTAACCTTAACCCTAACCCTAACTCTAACACTTACCCATACCCTAACCCTAACCCTAACCTTAAAGCCAAAGCTATACCTATATCTAACCCTAACCCTAACCCTAACCCTAACCCTTACCCTAAACCTAACCCTAATCCTAACCTTAACCATTACCCTTAACCTAAACCTAACCGTAACCCTTACCCTTACTCTAACCCTAACAATAAACCTAACCCTAACCCTATCCTTATCCCTAACCCTAACCCTAACACTTACCCTAAACCTAACCCTAACCCTAATCCTTACCCTAACCCTAACCCTAACACGAATCCTTACTCTAACCCTCACCCTAACCCTAACCCCTAACCCTAACCCTTAACCTAACCCTAATCCTAACCCTAACCCTAACCCTTACCCTTACCCGAACCCTAAACCTAAACCTAACCCTAACCCTATCCTTTACCCTTATCCTAAGCCTAACCCTAACCCGAACCCTAAACCTTACCCTTACCCTAAACCTAACCCTAACCTTAACCCCAAAGCTATACCTATCTCTAACCATAACCCTAACCCTAACCCTAACCCTAACCCTTACCATTACCCTAACGCCTACCCTAACCCTAACCCTAACCCTAACCCTAACCCTTACCCTAACCACAACCCTAACCCTTATCCTTAACCTAAACCTAAGCCTAAACCTAACCCTAACCCTTACCCTTATCCTAACCCTAAACCTAACCCTAACACTTACCCTTACAAAAACCCCTACCCTATCCCTAACCCTAACCCTAACCCTAAATCTAACCCTAACCCTAACCCTTACACTTACCCTAACCCTTACCTAACCCTAACCCCAACCCTAAACGTAACCCTTACCCTTACCCTACCCAAACCCTAACCCTAACCCTAAACCTTATCCTTACCCTAAACCTAACCCTAACCCTTCCCCTAAACCTAACCCTAACCCTAACTCTAACCCTTACTCTCAACCTAACCCTAACAAAAAAACCTAACCCTAACCCTAAACCTTACGCTTACCCTAAACCTAACCCTAACCCTAACCATAAACCTTACCCTTACCCTAAATCTAACACTAACCCATACCCTAAACCTAACCCTAACCCTTACCTTAACCCTAACCCTAACCCTTAACCTAACCCTAAACCTAACTCTAACCCTAACACTAACCCTAACCTTAACCCTAAACCTAACCCTAACCCTTTCCCTTACCCTAACCCTAAACCTAACACTAACCCTAAGCCTAACCCTAACCCTAAACCTTAACCTTACCCTAACCCTAACCATAACCCCTAAACCTAACCCTAACCCTACCCCTTACTCTTATCCTAACCCTAACCCTAACCCTAACACTTACCCTAACCCTAACCCCTACCCTAACCCTAACCCTAACCCTAACCCTTACCCTAACTCTAACAATAACCCTAACCCTTACACTTAACCTAACCCTAATCATAACCATAACCCTAACCCTTAAGCTTACCCTAACCCAAACCCTAACCCTAACCGTAAACCTTACCCTTACCCTAAACCTAACCCTAACCCTTATCCTAAACCTAACCCTAACCCTATACCTTACCCTAACCCTTACCCTAACCCTTACCCTTACCTAACCCTAACCCTAACCCTAACCCTAACCCTTACCCTTACCCTAACCCCTACCCTAACCCTAACCCTAACCGTAACCCTTACCCTAACCATAACCCTAACCCTTATCCTTACCCTAACCCTAAGCCTAAAAATAACCCTTACCCTAAACCTAACACTAACCCTTAACTTAACCCTAACCATAACCCTTAACCTAACCCTAAACCTAATCCTAACCATAACACTAACCCTAACCTTAACCCTAAACCTAACCCTAACCCTTTCCCTTACCCTAACCCTAACCCTAAACCTAACACTAACCCTAAGCCTAACCCTAACCCTAAACCTTACCCTTACCCTACCCTAACCCTAACCCCTCAACCTAACCCTAAACCT
>JANJXV010000061.1:1390000-1392500 GCA_024803745.1 Megascapheus bottae
AACCCAAACCTTAACCCTTACCCTTACCTAACCCTAACTCTAAACCTAACCCTCAACCTAACCCGAACCCTAACCCTATTCCCGAACCCTAACTCCTATCCTTACCCTAACCTAACCCTAAGCCTAACTCTAACCCTAACTCAAACCCTTACATTAAGCTTAACCGTATACCTAACACTAAGCCTAACCCTTACCCTAACACTTAACCCTAATCCTAACCCTAACCCTTACTCTTACACTAACCCTAACCCTAACCCTTACCCTAAACCTAACCCTAACCCTAACCCTAACCCTAAAACTAACCCTAACACATACCCTTTCGCTAACCCTAACGGTAACCCTAAACCTAACCCTAACACTACCACTAACCCTAACCCTAACCCTAACCTTCACCCTTACCTTACCCTAACCCTAACCTTAACCCTAACCCTAACCCTAACCCCTAAACTTCACCCTAACACTAACCCTTACCCTTACCGTAACCCTAACCCTAACCTTAACCCTAACCGTACGCCTAACCCTAATCCTTACCCTAACCCTAACTCTAACCCTAACCCTAACCTTACCCTAACCATTACCCTTACCCTAACCCTAACCCTAACCCTAACACTAACCCTAACCCTAACCTAACCTAAAATAACCCTTACCCTAATCCTAAACCTAAGCCTAAACCTTACCCTAACCCTAAACCTTACCCTTACCCTAACCCTAACCCTAACCCTAACCCTTACCCTAACCATACCCTAACCCTTATCCTTACCCTAACCCTAAGCCTAACCCTAACCCTAACCCTAACCCTAAACCTTACGCTTACCCTAAACCTAACCCTAACCCTAACCATACACTTTACCCTTACCCTAAATCTAACCCTAACCCTTACCCTAAACCTAACCCTAACCCTTACCTTAACCCTAACCGTAACCCTTAACCTAACACTAACCCTAACCCCTAAACCTAACCCTAACCCTGCCCCTTACTCTTATCCTAACCCTAATCCTAACCCTAACACTTACGCTTAACCTAACCCCTACCCTAACCCTAACCCTAACCCTAACCCTTACCCTAACTCTAACAATAACCCTAACCCTTACACTTACCCTAACCCTAATCCTAACCCTAACCCTAACCCTTAAGCTTACCCTAACCCAAACCCTAACCCTAACCGTAAACCTTACCCTTACCCTAAACCTAACCCTAACCCTTATCGTAAACCTAACCCTAACCCTAACCCTAACCCTAACCCTTACCCTTACCCTAAACTTAAACCTAACCCTAACCCTAACCCTTACCATTACCCTAACGCCTACCCTAACCCTAACCCTAACCCTAACCCTAACCCTTACCCTAACCCTAACCCTAACCCTTATCCTTACCCTAACCCTAAACCTTACCCTTACCCTAAACCTAACCCTAACCCTAACCATAAACCTTACCCTTACCCTAACCCTAACCCTAACCCTAACCCTAACCCTAACCCTAAATCTTACCCTTACCCTAACCCTAACCCTTAACTTTACCCGAACCCTAACGCTAAACCTAATCCTAACACTAACCCTAACCCTTACCTTTACCCTAACCCTAACCCTAAACCTAACCCTAAACCTTAACCTTGCCCTCACCCTAACCCTAAATGTAAACCTAACCCTAACTCTAGCCCTAACCTAAACTCTAACCCTTATCCTCACCCTTACCCTAACCCTTACCCTAACCCTTACCCTATCACTTACCCTAACCCTAACCCTAACCCTAACCCTTACCCTAACCCTAACCATAACACTAACCCTAACCCTCACACTTACCCTTACCATAACACTAACCCTAACCCTAACCCTTACCCTAACACTTACCCTAACCCTAACCCTAACTCTTATCTTTACCCTAACCCTAACCCTAAACCGAACACTAACTCTAACCCCTAACCCTAACCCTTACCCGTATCCTCACCCTAAACCTAACCCTAACCCTACCCATAACAATTACCCTTACCCTATCCCTAACCCTAAACCTTATCCTAACCCTAACCCTAACCCTAACCCTAACCCTAACACTTATCCTTACCCTAACCCTAACCCTAACCCTCAACCTAACACTAACACTAATCCTAACCTCTAAACCTAACCCTTACCCTAACCCTAACACTTACCCTTAACCTAAACCTAACCCTAACCCTAACCTTACCCTAACCCTAACCCTAATCCTAACACTTACCCTAACCGTGAACCTAACCCTAACCCTAACACTTATCCTAACACTCACCCTAACCCTAACCCTTACGCTAACCCTAACCCTAATCCTTACTCTAACCCTTACCCTAAACCTAACCCTAACCCGTACCCTTATCCTAACCGTAACCCTAACCCTTACCTTTACCCTACCAATAACCCTAACCCTAAACCTAACCCTTACCCTTACCCTAACCCTAACCCTATACCTAACCCTAACCCTAAATCTTACCCTAACCCTAACCCTAAAATTATCACTACCCCTAACTCTAACCCTA
>JANJXV010000061.1:1402500-1405000 GCA_024803745.1 Megascapheus bottae
AGCTCAACTCTAAACCTAACCCTTACCCTTACCCTAACCCTAACCCTAAACCTAACCCTAACCCTTACCCTTATCATAACCCTAACCCTAAACCTAACCCTAAACCTAACCTTAACCCTAACCCTTACCCTTAACCTCATCCCAACCCTAACCCTAAACCTAACCCTAACCCTAACCCTTACCCTAACCCTAACCCTAACCCTAACCCTTACCCTTACCCTATCCCTAACCCTAACCCCAAACCTTACCCTTACCCTAAACCTAACGCTAACCCTTACAATAAACCTATCCCTAACCCTAATCCTAACTCTTACCATTACCTTAAACCCAACCCAAACCCTAACACATAACCTTACCCCAACCTAACCCTAACCTTTAACCTATCCCTAACCATAACCCTAACCCTAACCTTAACCCTAACCCTAACCGTAACACTAACCCTTACCCTTACCCTAACCCTAACCCTAAACCTAACCCTAACCCTAACCCTAACCCTAACCTTAACCCTAAGCCTTACCCTTGCACTTACCCTAACCCTAAGCCTACACCTAACCCTAAGCCTAAACCTAACCCTGACCCTTACCCTAAACTTAACCCCAACACTAAACCTAAACCTAACAATAGCCCTAATCCTTACCCTTACCCTAAACCTAACCCTAAACATAACCCTAACCCTAACCCTAACCCTTACTCTAAACATAACCCTAATCCTAACCCTAACACTTACCCTTACCCTCACCCTAACCCTAACCCTAAAACTAACCCTAACCCTAATCTTACCCTAACCCTTACCCTTACCCTAACCCTAACCCTAACCCTAAACCTAAACCTAACCCTAACCCTAACCCTTACCCTAACCCTAACCTTAATCCTAACGCTTACCCTACCCGTGACCCTAACCCTAACCCTAACACTTATCCCAACACTCACCCTAACCCTAAGCCTTATCCTAACCCTAACGCTAACCCTTACCCTAACCCTTACCCTAAACCTAACCCTAACCCTAACCCTAAACCTAACCCTTACCCTTACCCTAACCCTAACCCTGACCCTAAAACTAACCCTTACCCTTACCCTTACCCTTACCCTAACCCTAACCCTATACCTAACCCTAACCCTAACCCTAACCCTAACCTTTACCCTTACCCTAAGCCTAACCCTAACCCTAACCCCTACCCTTACCCTAACGCTAACCCTAACCCTAACCCTAAACCTTACCCTAACCCTAACCCTAAGCCTAAACCTAACCCTAACCCTAAACCTTACCCTTACCCTAAACCTAACCCTAACCCTAACCATAAACCTTAACCTTACCCTAAACCTAACCCTAACCCTTACCCTAAACCTAACCCTAACCCTTACCTTAACCCTAACCCTAACCCTTAACCTAACCCTTAACTTAACCCTAACCCTAACACTAACCCTAACCTTAACCCTAAACCTAACCCTAACCCTTTCCCTTACCCTAACCCTAACCCTAAACCTAACACTAACCCTAAGCCTAACCCTAACCCTAAACCTTACCCTTACCCTAACCCTAACCCTAACCCCTAAACCTAACCCTAAACCTAACCCTTACTCTTATCCTAACCCTAACCCTAACCCTAACACTTACCCTTACCCTAACCCCTACCCTAACCCTAACCCTAACCCTTACCCTAACTCTAACAATAACCCTAACCCTTACACTTACACTAACCCTAATCCTAACCCTAACCCTAACCCTTAAGCTTACCCTAAACCAAACCCTAACCCTAACCGTAAACCTTACCCTTACCCTAAACCTAACCCTAACCCTTATCCTAAACCTAACCCTAACCCTAACCCTAACCCTTAACCTGACCCTAATCCTAATCCTAACCCTAACCCTTACCCTTAACCTAACCCTAAACCTAACTCTAACCCTAACCCTAACCCTAACCTTAAACTTTCCCCTAACCCTAACCCTTGCTCTATCCCTAACCCTAACCCTAATCCCAAACTTAACCTTAAACCTAACCCTAACCCTAACCCTAACCCTAACCTTTACCCTTACCCTAAGCCTAACCCTAACCCTAACCCCTACCCTTACCCTAACTCTAACCCTAACCCTAACCCTAACCCTTGCCCTAACCCTAACTCTAATCCTAACCCTAACCCTTACCCTTACCCTAATCCCAACCATAATCCTAAACCTAAGACTAACCCTAACCTTAGCCCTAACCCTTACCCTAATCCTAACCCTAAACCTAATCCGAACCCTAACCTTATCCCTAAGCCTAACTCTTATCCTTACCATAACCCTAACCCTGAACTTAACCCAAACCATAACCCCTAACCCTAACCGTAACCCTAACCCTAAACCTAACCCTTAACCTTGCCGTAACCCTAACCTTAATGCTAACCATAACCCTAACCCTTACCCTCACCCTAACCCTAACCCTAATCCTTACCCTAACCCAAAACCTAACCTTAACCCTTAACCTTTCAATAACCCTTACCCTAACCCTAAACCTCACCC
>JANJXV010000061.1:1410000-1417500 GCA_024803745.1 Megascapheus bottae
CCCTAAAACTTACCCTTAACCTAACCCTAACCCTAACTTTAACCCCAACCTAAACCTAACCCTAACCATTATCCTTACCCTAACCCTAACCCTAAACCTAAACCTAACCCAAGGCCTAACCCTAACCCTTACCATAACCCTAACCCTAATCCTAACCCTAACCCTTACCTTACCTCAACCCTAACCCTAATCCTAACCCTAAACCTAACCCTGAAAGTAACCCTAAACTTTACCCTAACCATTACCCTAATCCTAACCCTAATCCTAACCCTAACCCTAATATTTACCCTTACCCTAACCGTAACCCTAAACCTAACCCTTATCCTTATCCTAACCCTAACCCTAAACCTAAACCTAACCTTAAAACTAACCCTTAACCTTACCCTAAACCTAACCCTAAACCTAACCATAACCCTTACCCTTACTCTAAACCTAACACTAACCTTAACCCTAACCTAAACGCTTATCCTTACCCTTGCCCTAACCTTAAACCTAACCCTTACCCTTACCCTAACCCTAACCCTAACCTTAACCCTAACCCTAACCCTAACCCTAACCCTTACCCTAACCCTAACCGTAACCCTAAACCTAACCCGAACCCTAACCCTATCCCTAAACCAAGATCTTATCCTTACCCTATACCTAACCCTAACCCTAACCCCTAACCCTAAACGTAACACTAACCCTAACCCTAAACCTTACCCCTACCCTAACCTTAACCTTAATGCTAACCCTAACCCTAACCCTAATACTTACTTTAGCCCTAACCCTAACCGTAATCCTTACCCTAAAGCTAACCCTAACCCTAACCTTTACCCTTCCCCTAACCCTACCCATAACCCTAACTCTAACCCTTACCCTTACCCTAAACCTAACCAAAAACCTAAACCTAAACCTAACCCTAACCCTATCCTCAACCCTACCCTAACTCTAAACCTAACCCTAACATTACCCTTACCCTAACCCTAACCCTAAACCTAACCCTAACCCTAACCCTACCCTTATCCTAACCTTAACCGTATACCTAACCCTAACCCTAACCCTTACCCTTACCCTAACTCTACCCTAACCCTAACCCTAACCCTTACCCTAAACCTAACCCTAACCCTTACCCATACCTTAACCCTAACCCTAACCCTTACCCTAATGCTAACCATAACCCTAACCCTAACACTTACTTTAGCCCTAACCCTAACCCTAATACTTACCCTAAAGCTAACCCTAACCCTAACCCCTACCCTTCCCCTAACCCTACCCATAACCCTAACTCTAACCCTTACCCTTACCCTAAACCTAACCAAAAACCTAAACATAAACCTAACCCTAACCCTAACCTCAACCCTACCCTAACCCTAAACTTAACCCTAACCCTTACCCTTACCCTTACCCTAACCCTAACCTTAAACCTAACCCTAACCCTAACCCTACCCTTATCCTAACCTTAACCGTATACCTAACCCTAACCCTAACCCTTACCCTTACCCTAACTCTACCATAACCCTAACCCTAACCCTAACCCTTACCCTAAACCTAACCCTAACCCTAACCCTGAACCTTACCCATACCTTAACCCTTACCCTAACCCTTACCCTAATGCTAACCCTAACCCTAACATATATCGTAACCCTAACCTAACATTAACCCTAACCGTAACCCTAAACCTAACCTGAACCTAACCCTAAACCTAACCCTTACCCTTACCCTCAACCTAACCCCAAACCTAAACCTAACCCTAACCCTAACCCTAACCTCAACCCTACACTAACCCTAAAGCTAACCCTAAACCTAACCCTAAACGTAACCCTTACCCTAAACCTAACTCAAACCCTAACCGTTACACTTACCCTAATCCTAAACCTAACCTTAAAACCCAACCCTAAACCTAACCATAACCCTATCCCTAACACTTACCCTTAACCTAACCCTCACCCTAAACCTAACCCTAACCCTAACCCTAACCCTAACCATTACCCTAAAACTAACCCTAATCCTAACCCTAGCCCTTACCCTTGCCATAACCCTTACCCTAACCCTAAACCTAACCCTAACCCTAAGCTTAACCCTAACCCTTACCCTAACCCTAACCCTAACGCTAACCCTAAACCTAACCTTAAACCTGAACCTAATCCTTACCCTTACCATAACCCTAAACCTAACCCTTACCCTTACCCTAACCCTAACCCTAACCCGAACCCTAAACCTAACCCAAAACCTAACCCTTTCCCTAAACCTAACGCTTATCCTTATCCTAAACCTAACCATAAACCTAACGCTAAACCTAACCCCTAACTCTAACCCTAACGCTAACTCCAACCCTAAACCTTACCCCTACCCAACCCTAAACTTAATGCTAACCCTAACCCGAACCCTAACCCTTACCTTAGCCCTAAACCTAACCCTAAACCTTGCCCTAACCCTAACCCTAACACTAACCCTTACCCTTTCCCTAACCCTAAATCTAACCCTAACTCTAACCCTTACCCTTACCTAAACCTAACCCTAACGCGAACCCTAACCCTAAACCTAACCTTAACCCAAACCCTAAACCTAACCCTAACCCTTACACTTTCCCTAAACCTAACCCTAAACCTAACCATAACCCTTACCCTAACCTTAACCATATACCTATCCCTAACCCTAGCCCTTACCCTAACACCTATCCCTAATCCTAACCCTAACCCTAACCCTTACCCTAACCCTAACCCTAACCCTTATCCTAAAGCTAAACGAAACCCTAACCCTTACCCTTACCCTAACCCTAACCCTAACCCTAACCCTTACCCTTACCCTAACCCCTACCCTAACCCTAACCCTAACCCTAACTCTTACCCTAACCCTAACCCGAACCCTTACCCTTACCCTAAACTTAAGCCTAACCCTAACCCTAACCCTAAACCTTATGGTTACCCTAAACCTAACCCTAAACCTAACCATAAACCTTTCCCTTACCCTAAACCTAACCCTTACCCTTACACTTACCCTAACCCTAAACCTAAACCTAACCCTAACCCTACCCCTTACTCTTACGCTAACCCTAACCCTAAACCTAACGCTAACCCTAAACTTAACCCTAACCCTTATCCTTACCCTAACCCTAACCCTAACCCTAAACCTAACCCTTACCCTAACAGTAACCCTAACCCTTACCTTAACCCTAACCTTAACCCTTAACCTAACGCTAAAACTAAGCCTAGCCCAAACCCTTCCCCTTTACCAAACCCTAAACCTAACTCTAACCCTTACCCTAACCCTAACCCTAACCCTTAGCCTAACCCTAACCTTAACCCTTACCCTAACCCTAACCCTAACATTAACCCTAACCCTGACCTTACCCTTAACCTAACACTAAACCTAAACCTAACCCTAAACCTAACCCTAACCCTAACCTTCACCCTAAACCTAACCCTAACCCTTGCCCTTACCCTAAACCTAACCGTAAACCTAACACTAACCCTAACCCTAACTCTAAGAATAACCCTAACCCTTACACTTACCCTAACCCTAAACCTAACCCTAACCCTAACCGTAACCCTTACCCTTATTCTAACCCAAACCCTAACCCTAACCCTAACCCTTACCCTTACCCTAAACCTAACCCTAGCCCTTACCCTAAACCTAACCCTAAACCTAACCCTAACTCTTACCCTAACCTTAACCCTAACCCTAACCCTAACCCTTACCATTGCCCTAACCCTAACCCTAAAACTAAACCTAACCCTAAGCCTAATCTTAACCCTATCCCTTACCCTTACCCTAACCCTCAACCTAACCCAAACCCTAAACCTAACCCTAAACTTAACCTTGCCCTCACCCTAACCCTAACCTTAAAACTAACCCTAACCCTAACCCTAACCCTAACCTTAATCCTAACCCTTATCCTTACCCTAACTCTAACCCTGACCCTAAAACTAACCCTTACCCTAAAGCTAACCCTAACACTTACCTTAACCCTAACCCTAACCCTTAACCTAACCCTAAACCTAAGCCTAGCCCAAACCCTTCCCCTTAACCAAACCCTAAACCTAACTCTAACCCTTACCCTAACCCTAACCCTAACCCTTACCTTAACCCTAACCCTAACCTTAACCCTTACCCTAACCCTAACCCTAACCCTAACCTTAACCCTAACCCTAACCTTTACCCTTAACCTAACACTAATCCTAACCCTAACACTAACCCTTACCCTAAACCTAACCCTTACCCTAACCCTAACCCTAACCCTAAACTTAACCCTAAACTTAACCCTAAACCTAACCCTAACCCTTGCCCTTACCCTAAACCTAACCCTAAACCTAACACTAACCCTCAGCCTAACCCTAACCCTAACTCTAACAATAACCCTATCCCTTACACTTACCCTAACCCTAAACCTAACCCTAAAACTTACCCTTGCCCTAAACCTAACCCTAACCATTACCCTAAACCTAACCCTAACCCTAACCCTAACCCTTACCCTAACCTTAACCCTAACCCTAACCCTAACACTAAACCTAACCGTAAAGCTAAACTTAAACCTAACACTTACCCTTACCCTAAACCTAAACCTAATCCTAACTCTAAACCTAATCCTAAACCTAACCCTAACCCTAACCCTTAACCTAACCCTAAACCTAACCCTACCCTAACCCTAACCCTTATCCTAATCCTAACCCTAACGCTAACCCTAACACTTAACCTAACACTAACCCTAACCCTAACACTTACCCTAACGCTAACCCTAACCCTAAGCATACCCTAACCCTAAACCTAACCTTAACCCTAACCGTAACCCTAAACCTAACTCTGAACCTAACCCTAAACCTAACCCTTACCCTAACGCTAAACCTAACCCTAATACATACCATAACCCTAATCCTTACCTTAAACCTAACCCTAACCCTAATCTTAATCCTTCCCCTTACCCTAAAACTAACCCTAAACCTAAGCCTAACACTAACACATACCCTTACCCTAACCCTAACCCTATCCCGAACCCTTACCCTTAACCTAACCCTAACGCTAACCCATACACTAACCCTAACCCTAACCCTAACCCTAACCCTAAAACTAATCCTTACCCTAACCATAACCCTAAAACTTACCCTTACACTAACCCTAACCCTAACTTTAACCCCAACCTAAACCTAACCCTAAACCTTACACTTACCCTAACTCTAACCCTAAACCTAAACCTAACCCTAAGCCTAACCCTAACCCTTACCATAACCCTAACCCTAATCCTAACCCTAACCCTTACCTTACCTCAACCCTAACCCTAATCCTAACCCCAAAAATAACCCTAAACCTAACATTTACCCTTACCCTAACCGTAACACTAAACCTAACCCTAACCCTTACCCTTACCCTCCCCTAACCCTGCCTTTACCCTAACCCTTACCCTAGCCAAAACCCTAACCCTAACCCTTATCCTTATCCTAACACTAACCCTAAACCTAAACCTAAACCTACCCCTAAAACTAACCCTTAACCTTACCCTAAACCTAACCCTAAACCTAACCATAACCCTTACCCTTACTCTAACCCTAACACTAATCTTAACCCTAACCTAAACGCTAATCCTTACCCTTACCCTAACCCTAAACCTAACCCTTACCCTTACCCTAACCCTAACCCTAACCTAAACCCTAACCCTAACCGTAACACTAATCCTTACCCTAACCCTAACCGTAACCCTAAACCTAACCCGAAACCTCACCCTATCCCTAAACCTAACTCTTATCCTTACCCTAAACCTAACCCTAACCCTAACCCCTAACAGTAAACGTAATCCTAACCCTAACCCTAAACCTTACCCCTACCCTAACCCTAACCCTAACTCTAACCCTTACCCTTTCCCTAAACCTAACCAAAAACCTAAACCTAACCCTAACACTTACTTTAGCGCTAACCCTAACACTAATCCTTACCCTAAACCTAAACCTAACCCTAACCCTTACCCTTCCCCTAACCCTAACCCTAACCCTAACTCTAACCCTTAACCTTACCCTAAACCTAACCAAAAACCTAAACCTAACCCTAACCCTAACCCTAACCTCAACCATACCGTAACCCTAAACCTAACTCTAACTCTTACCCTTACCCTAACCCTAACCCTAAACCTAACCCTAACCCTAACCTACCCTTATCCTAACCTTAACCATATACCTAAGCCTAACCCTAACCCTTACCCTTACCCTAACTCTACCCTAACCCTAACCCTAACCCTTACCCTAAACCTAACCCTAACCCTAAACCTTACCCATACCTTAACCCTAACCCTAACCCTTACCCTAATCCTAACCCTAACCCTAACATATATCGTAAGCCTAACCTAACATTAACCCTAACCGTAACCCTAAACCTAACCCTGAACCTAACCCTAAACCTAACCCTTACCATTACCCTAAACCTAACTCCAAACCTGAACCTAACCCTAACCCTAACCCTAACCCAAACTCTTATCCTTACCCTAAACCTAACCCTAACCCTAACCCCTAACCCTAAACGTAACCCTAACTCTAACCCTTACCCTTACCCTAAACCTAACCCTAACCCTAACCCTAACCCTAACCCTAACCCTAACCCTACCCTAACCCTAACCCTAAAATTATCACTACCCCTAACTCTAACCCTAACCTTAACCTAAACATTATAATTTCCCTAACCCTTACCCTTACCCTAACGCTAAACCTAAGCTCAACTCTAAACCTAACCCTTACCCTTACCCTAACCCTAACCCTAAACCTAACCCTAACCCTTACCCTTATCATAACCCTAACGCTAAACCTAACCCTAAACCTAACCTTAACCCTAACCCTTACCCTTAACCTCATCCCAACCCTAACCCTAAACCTAACCCTAACCCTAACCCTTACCCTAACCCTAACCATAACACTAACCCTAACCCTCACACTTACCCTTACCATAACACTAACCCTAACCCTAACCCTTACCCTAACACTTACCCTAACCCTAACCCTAACTCTTATCTTTACCCTAACCCTAACCCTAAACCGAACACTAACTCTAACCCCTAACCCTAACCCTTACCCGTATCCTCACCCTAAACCTAACCCTAACCCTACCCATAACAATTACCCTTACCCTATCCCTAACCCTAAACCTTATCCTAACCCTAACCCTAACCCTAACCCTAACCCTAACACTTATCCTTACCCTAACCCTAACCCTAACCCTCAACCTAACACTAACACTAATCCTAACCTCTAAACCTAACCCTTACCCTAACCCTAACACTTACCCTTAAACTAAACCTAACCCTAACCCTAACCTTACCCTAACCCTAACCCTAATCCTAACACTTACCCTAACCGTGAACCAAACCCTAACCCTAACACTTATCCTAACACTCACCCTAACCCTAACCCTTACGCTAACCCTAACCCTAATCCTTACTCTAACCCTTACCCTAAACCTAACCCTAACCCGTACCCTTATCCTAACCGTAACCCTAACCCTTACCTTTACCCTACCAATAACCCTAACCCTAAACCTAACCCT
>JANJXV010000061.1:1420000-1425000 GCA_024803745.1 Megascapheus bottae
ACTCTAACCCTAACCCTAACCTTACCCTAACCATTACCCTTACCCTAACCCTAACCCTAACCCTAACACTAACCCTAACCCTAACCTAACCTAACCCTTACCCTAATCCTAAACCTAAGCCTAAACCTTACCCTAACCCTAAACCTTACCCTTACCCTAACCCTAACCCTAACCCTAACCCTTACCCTAACCATACCCTAACCCTTATCCTTACCCTAACCCTAAGCCTAACCCTAACCCTAACCCTAACCCTAAACCTTACGCTTACCCTAAACCTAACCCTAACCCTAACCATACACTTTACCCTTACCCTAAATCTAACCCTAACCCTTACCCTAAACCTAACCCTAACCCTTACCTTAACCCTAACCGTAACCCTTAACCTAACCCTAACCCTAACCCCTAAACCTAACCCTAACCCTACCCCTTACTCTTATCCTAACCCTAATCCTAACCCTAACACTTACGCTTACCCTAACCCCTACCCTAACCCTAACCCTAACCCTAACCCTTACCCTAACTCTAACAATAACCCTAACCCTTACACTTACCCTAACCCTAATCCTAACCCTAACCCTAACCCTTAAGCTTACCCTAACCCAAACCCTAACCCTAACCGTAAACCTTACCCTTACCCTAAACCTAACCCTAACCCTTATCCTAAACCTAACCCTAACCCTAACCCTAACCCTAACCCTTACCCTTACCCTAAACTTAAACCTAACCCTAACCCTAACCCTAACCCTTACCATTACCCTAACGCCTACCCTAACCCTAACCCTAACCCTAACCCTAACCCTTACCCTAACCATAACCCTAACCCTTATCCTTACCCTAACCCTAAGCCTAAACCTAACCCTAACCCTAAACCTTACCCTTACCCTAAACCTAACCCTAACCCTAACCATAAACCTTACCCTTACCCTAACCCTAACCCTAACCCTAACCCTAACCCTAACCCTAAATCTTACCCTTACCCTAACCCTAACCCTTAACTTTACCCTAACCCTAACGCTAAACCTAATCCTAACACTAACCCTAACCCTTACCTTTACCCTAACCCTAACCCTAAACCTAACCCTAAACCTTAACCTTGCCCTCACCCTAACCCTAAATTTAAACCTAACCCTAACTCTAGCCCTAACCTAAACTCTAACCCTTATCCTCACCCTTACCCTAACCCTTACCCTAACCCTTACCCTATCACTTACCCTAACCCTAACCCTAACCCTAACCCTTACCCTAACCCTAACCATAACACTAACCCTAACCCTCACACTTACCCTTACCATAACACTAACCCTAACCCTAACCCTTACCCTAACACTTACCCTAACCCTAACCCTAACTCTTATCTTTACCCTAACCCTAACCCTAAACCGAACACTAACTCTAACCCCTAACCCTAACCCTTACCCGTATCCTCACCCTAAACCTAACGCTAACCCTACCCATAACAATTACCCTTACCCAATCCCTAACCCTAAACCTTATCCTAACCCTAACCCTAACCCTAACTCTAACCCTTAACCTAACACTAACCCTAACACCTAACCGTAACCTAACCGTAACCCTAACCCTTACCCTTATCCTCACCCTAACCCTAACCCTAACCCTAACCCTAACACTTATCCTTACCCTAACCCTAACCCTAACCCTCAACCTAACACTAACACTAATCCTAACCTCTAAACCTAACCCTTACCCTAACCCTAACACTTACCCTTAACCTAAACCTAACCCTAACCCTAACCTTACCCTAACCCTAACCCTAATCCTAACACTTACCCTAACCGTGAACCTAACCCTAACCCTAACACTTATCCTAACACTCACCCTAACCCTAACCCTTACGCTAACCCTAACCCTAATCCTTACTCTAACCCTTACCCTAAACCTAACCCTAACCCGTACCCTTATCCTAACCGTAACCCTAACCCTTACCTTTACCCTACCAATAACCCTAACCCTAAACCTAACCCTTACCCTTACCCTAACCCTAACCCTATACCTAACCCTAACCCTAAATCTTACCCTAACCCTAACCCTAAAATTATCACTACCCCTAACTCTAACCCTAACCTTAACCTAAACATTATAATTTCCCTAACCCTTACCCTTACCCTAACGCTAAACCTAAGCTCAACTCTAAACCTAACCCTTACCCTTACCCTAACCCTAACCCTAAACCTAACCCTAACCCTTACCCTTATCATAACCCTAACCCTAAACCTAACCCTAAACCTAACCTTAACCCTAACCCTTACCCTTAACCTCATCCCAACCCTAACCCTAAACCTAACCCTAACCCTAACCCTTACCCTAACCCTAACCCTAACCCTAACCCTTACCCTTACCCTATCCCTAACCCTAACCCCAAACCTTACCCTTACCCTAAACCTAACGCTAACCCTTACAATAAACCTATCCCTAACCCTAATCCTAACTCTTACCATTACCTTAAACCCAACCCAAACCCTAACACATAACCTTACCCCAACCTAACCCTAACCTTTAACCTATCCCTAACCATAACCCTAACCCTAACCTTAACCCTAACCCTAACCGTAACACTAACCCTTACCCTTACCCTAACCCTAACCCTAAACCTAACCCTAACCCTAACCCTAACCCTAACCTTAACCCTAAGCCTTACCCTTGCACTTACCCTAACCCTAAGCCTACACCTAACCCTAAGCCTAAACCTAACCCTGACCCTTACCCTAAACTTAACCCCAACACTAAACCTAAACCTAACAATAGCCCTAATCCTTACCCTTACCCTAAACCTAACCCTAAACATAACCCTAACCCTAACCCTAACCCTTACTCTAAACATAACCCTAATCCTAACCCTAACACTTACCCTTACCCTCACCCTAACCCTAACCCTAAAACTAACCCTAACCCTAATCTTACCCTAACCCTTACCCTTACCCTAACCCTAACCCTAACCCTAAACCTAAACCTAACCCTAACCCTAACCCTTACCCTAACCCTAACCTTAATCCTAACGCTTACCCTACCCGTGACCCTAACCCTAACCCTAACACTTA
Source organism: Megascapheus bottae (assembly GCA_024803745.1). Taxonomy (NCBI): domain Eukaryota; kingdom Metazoa; phylum Chordata; class Mammalia; order Rodentia; family Geomyidae; genus Megascapheus; species Megascapheus bottae. The sequence continues at coordinate 1,423,057 of JANJXV010000061.1, forward strand.
TCCCAACACTCACCCTAACCCTAAGCCTTATCCTAACCCTAACGCTAACCCTTACCCTAACCCTTACCCTAAACCTAACCCTAACCCTAACCCTAAACCTAACCCTTACCCTTACCCTAACCCTAACCCTGACCCTAAAACTAACCCTTACCCTTACCCTTACCCTTACCCTAACCCTAACCCTATACCTAACCCTAACCCTAACCCTAACCCTAACCCTTAACCTAACCCTAATCCTAATCCTAACCCTAACCCTTACCCTTACCCTAACCCTAAACCTAACTCTAACCCTAACCCTAACCTTAAACCTTCCCCTAACCCTAACCCTTTCCCTAACCCTAACCCTAAACCTAACACAAAACCTAACCCTAACAATTGCCCTTACCCTACCTCTAACCGTAACTGTAACCTTAACCTTAAGGTTAACCCTTACCCTAACCTTTACCCTTACCCTAACCCTAAACCTAACCCTAACCCTAACCCTAACCTTTACCCTTACCCTAAGCCTAACCCTAACCCTAACCCCTACCCTTACCCTAACGCTAACCCTAACCCTAACCCTAAACCTTACCCTAACCCTAACCCTAAGCCTAAACCTAACCCTAACCCTAAACCTTACCCTTACCCTAAACCTAACCCTAACCCTAACCATAAACCTTAACCTTACCCTAAACCTAACCCTAACCCTTACCCTAAACCTAACCCTAACCCTTACCTTAACCCTAACCCTAACCCTTAACCTAACCCTAAACTTAACCCTAACCCTAACACTAACCCTAACCTTAACCCTAAACCTAACCCTAACCCTTTCCCTTACCCTAACCCTAACCCTAAACCTAACACTAACCCTAAGCCTAACCCTAACCCTAAACCTTACCCTTACCCTAACCCTAACCCTAACCCCTAAACCTAACCCTAAACCTAACCCTTACTCTTATCCTAACCCTAACCCTAACCCTAACACTTACCCTTACCCTAACCCCTACCCTAACCCTAACCCTAACCCTTACCCTAACTCTAACAATAACCCTAACCCTTACACTTACACTAACCCTAATCCTAACCCTAACCCTAACCCTTAAGCTTACCCTAAACCAAACCCTAACCCTAACCGTAAACCTTACCCTTACCCTAAACCTAACCCTAACCCTTATCCTAAACCTAACCCTAACCCTAACCCTAACCCTTAACCTGACCCTAATCCTAATCCTAACCCTAACCCTTACCCTTAACCTAACCCTAAACCTAACTCTAACCCTAACCCTAACCCTAACCTTAAACTTTCCCCTAACCCTAACCCTTGCTCTATCCCTAACCCTAACCCTAATCCCAAACTTAACCTTAAACCTAACCCTAACCCTAACCCTAACCCTAACCTTTACCCTTACCCTAAGCCTAACCCTAACCCTAACCCCTACCCTTACCCTAACTCTAACCCTAACCCTAACCCTAACCCTTGCCCTAACCCTAACTCTAATCCTAACCCTAACCCTTACCCTTACCCTAATCCCAACCATAATCCTAAACCTAAGACTAACCCTAACCTTAGCCCTAACCCTTACCCTTATCCTAACCCTAAACCTAATCCGAACCCTAACCTTATCCCTAAGCCTAACTCTTATCCTTACCATAACCCTAACCCTGAACTTAACCCAAACCATAACCCCTAACCCTAACCGTAACCCTAACCCTAAACCTAACCCTTAACCTTGCCGTAACCCTAACCTTAATGCTAACCATAACCCTAACCCTTACCCTCACCCTAACCCTAACCCTAATCCTTACCCTAACCCAAAACCTAACCTTAACCCTTAACCTTTCAATAACCCTTACCCTAACCCTAAACCTCACCCTAAACCTAATCCGAACCCTAACCCCAACCCTAAACTTAACCCTAACCCTAACCCTAACCCTAACCCTTACCCTTACCCAAAACCTAACCCT
>JANJXV010000061.1:1430000-1442500 GCA_024803745.1 Megascapheus bottae
CTAAACCTAAACCTAACCCAAGGCCTAACCCTAACCCTTACCATAACCCTAACCCTAATCCTAACCCTAACCCTTACCTTACCTCAACCCTAACCCTAATCCTAACCCTAAACCTAACCCTGAAAGTAACCCTAAACTTTACCCTAACCATTACCCTAATCCTAACCCTAATCCTAACCCTAACCCTAATATTTACCCTTACCCTAACCGTAACCCTAAACCTAACCCTTATCCTTATCCTAACCCTAACCCTAAACCTAAACCTAACCTTAAAACTAACCCTTAACCTTACCCTAAACCTAACCCTAAACCTAACCATAACCCTTACCCTTACTCTAAACCTAACACTAACCTTAACCCTAACCTAAACGCTTATCCTTACCCTTGCCCTAACCTTAAACCTAACCCTTACCCTTACCCTAACCCTAACCCTAACCTTAACCCTAACCCTAACCCTAACCCTAACCCTTACCCTAACCCTAACCGTAACCCTAAACCTAACCCGAACCCTAACCCTATCCCTAAACCAAGATCTTATCCTTACCCTATACCTAACCCTAACCCTAACCCCTAACCCTAAACGTAACACTAACCCTAACCCTAAACCTTACCCCTACCCTAACCTTAACCTTAATGCTAACCCTAACCCTAACCCTAATACTTACTTTAGCCCTAACCCTAACCGTAATCCTTACCCTAAAGCTAACCCTAACCCTAACCTTTACCCTTCCCCTAACCCTACCCATAACCCTAACTCTAAACCTTACCCTTACCCTAAACCTAACCAAAAACCTAAACCTAAACCTAACCCTAACCCTAACCTCAACCCTACCCTAACCCTAAACATAACCCTAACCCTTACCCTTACCCTTACCCTAACCCTAACCCTAACCCTAATCCTACCCTAATCCTAACCTTAACCGTATACCTAAACCTAACCCTAACCCTTACCCTTACCCTAACTCTACCCTAACCCTAACCCTAACCCTTACCCTAAACATAAACCTAACCCTAACCCTAAACCTTACCCATACCTTAACCCTAACCCTAACCCTTACCCTAATGCTAACCATAACCCTAACCCTAACACTTATTTAGCCCTAACCCTAACCCTAATCCTTACCCTAAAGCTAACCCTAACCCTAACCCTTACCCTTCCCCTAACCCTACCCATAACCCTAACTCTAACCCTTACCCTTACCCTAAACGTAACCAAAAACCTAAACCTAAACCTAACCCTAACCCTATCCTCAACCCTACCCTAACTCTAAACCTAACCCTAACATTACCCTTACCCTAACCCTAACCCTAAACCTAACCCTAACCCTAACCCTACCCTTATCCTAACCTTAACCGTATACCTAACCCTAACCCTAACCCTTACCCTTACCCTAACTCTACCCTAACCCTAACCCTAACCCTTACCCTAAACCTAACCCTAACCCTTACCCATACCTTAACCCTAACCCTAACCCTTACCCTAATGCTAACCATAACCCTAACCCTAACACTTACTTTAGCCCTAACCCTAACCCTAATACTTACCCTAAAGCTAACCCTAACCCTAACCCCTACCCTTCCCCTAACCCTACCCATAACCCTAACTCTAACCCTTACCCTTACCCTAAACCTAACCAAAAACCTAAACATAAACCTAACCCTAACCCTAACCCTTACCCTTACCCTAACCCTAACCTTAAACCTAACCCTAACCCTAACCCTACCCTTATCCTAACCTTAACCGTATACCTAACCCTAACCCTAACCCTTACCCTTACCCTAACTCTACCATAACCCTAACCCTAACCCTAACCCTTACCCTAAACCTAACCCTAACCCTAACCCTGAACCTTACCCATACCTTAACCCTAACCCTAACCCTTACCCTAATGCTAACCCTAACCCTAACATATATCGTAACCCTAACCTAACATTAACCCTAACCGTAACCCTAAACCTAACCTGAACCTAACCCTAAACCTAACCCTTACCCTTACCCTCAACCTAACCCCAAACCTAAACCTAACCCTAACCCTAACCCTAACCTCAACCCTACACTAACCCTAAAGCTAACCCTAAACCTAACCCTAAACGTAACCCTTACCCTAAACCTAACTCAAACCCTAACCGTTACACTTACCCTAATCCTAAACCTAACCTTAAAACCCAACCCTAAACCTAACCATAACCCTATCCCTAACACTTACCCTTAACCTAACCCTCACCCTAAACCTAACCTTAACCCTAACCCTAACCCTAACCATTACCCTAAAACTAACCCTAATCCTAACCCTAGCCCTTACCCTTGCCATAACCCTTACCCTAACCCTAAACCTAACCCTAACCCTAAGCTTAACCCTAACCCTTACCCTAACCCTAACCCTAACGCTAACCCTAAACCTAACCTTAAACCTGAACCTAATCCTTACCCTTACCATAACCCTAAACCTAACCCTTACCCTTACCCTAACCCTAACCCTAACCCGAACCCTAAACCTAACCCAAAACCTAACCCTTTCCCTAAACCTAACGCTTATCCTTATCCTAAACCTAACCATAAACCTAACGCTAAACCTAACCCCTAACTCTAACCCTAACGCTAACTCCAACCCTAAACCTTACCCCTACCCAACCCTAAACTTAATGCTAACCCTAACCCGAACCCTAACCCTTACCTTAGCCCTAAACCTAACCCTAAACCTTGCCCTAACCCTAACCCTAACACTAACCCTTACCCTTTCCCTAACCCTAAATCTAACCCTAACTCTAACCCTTACCCTTACCTAAACCTAACCCTAACGCGAACCCTAACCCTAAACCTAACCTTAACCCAAACCCTAAACCTAACCCTAACCCTTACACTTTCCCTAAACCTAACCCTAAACCTAACCATAACCCTTACCCTAACCTTAACCATATACCTATCCCTAACCCTAGCCCTTACCCTAACACCTATCCCTAATCCTAACCCTAACCCTAACCCTTACCCTAACCCTAACCCTAACCCTTATCCTAAAGCTAAACGAAACCCTAACCCTTACCCTTACCCTAACCCTAACCCTAACCCTAACCCTTACCCTTACCCTAACCCCTACCCTAACCCTAACCCTAACCCTAACTCTTACCCTAACCCTAACCCGAACCCTTACCCTTACCCTAAACTTAAGCCTAACCCTAACCCTAACCCTAAACCTTATGGTTACCCTAAACCTAACCCTAAACCTAACCATAAACCTTACCCTTACCCTAAACCTAACCCTTACCCTTACACTTACCCTAACCCTAAACCTAAACCTAACCCTAACCCTACCCCTTACCCTTACGCTAACCCTAACCCTAAACCTAACGCTAACCCTAAACTTAACCCTAACCCTTATCCTTACCCTAACCCTAACCCTAACCCTAAACCTAACCCTTACCCTAACAGTAACCCTAACCCTTACCTTAACCCTAACCTTAACCCTTAACCTAACGCTAAAACTAAGCCTAGCCCAAACCCTTCCCCTTTACCAAACCCTAAACCTAACTCTAACCCTTACCCTAACCCTAACCCTAACCCTTAGCCTAACCATAACCTTAACCCTTACCCTAACCCTAACCCTAACATTAACCCTAACCCTGACCTTACCCTTAACCTAACACTAAACCTAAACCTAACCCTAAACCTAACCCTAACCCTAACCTTCACCCTAAACCTAACCCTAACCCTTGCCCTTACCCTAAACCTAACCGTAAACCTAACACTAACCCTAACCCTAACTCTAAGAATAACCCTAACCCTTACACTTACCCTAACCCTAAACCTAACCCTAACCCTAACCGTAACCCTTACCCTTATTCTAACCCAAACCCTAACCCTAACCCTAACCCTTACCCTTACCCTAAACCTAACCCTAGCCCTTACCCTAAACCTAACCCTAAACCTAACCCTAACTCTTACCCTAACCTTAACCCTAACCCTAACCCTAACCCTTACCATTGCCCTAACCCTAACCCTAAAACTAAACCTAACCCTAAGCCTAATCTTAACCCTATCCCTTACCCTTACCCTAACCCTCAACCTAACCCAAACCCTAAACCTAACCCTAAACTTAACCTTGCCCTCACCCTAACCCTAACCTTAAAACTAACCCTAACCCTAACCCTAACCCTAACCTTAATCCTAACCCTTATCCTTACCCTAACTCTAACCCTGACCCTAAAACTAACCCTTACCCTAAAGCTAACCCTAACACTTACCTTAACCCTAACCCTAACCCTTAACCTAACCCTAAACCTAAGCCTAGCCCAAACCCTTCCCCTTAACCAAACCCTAAACCTAACTCTAACCCTTACCCTAACCCTAACCCTAACCCTTACCTTAACCCTAACCCTAACCTTAACCCTTACCCTAACCCTAACCCTAACCCTAACCTTAACCCTAACCCTAACCTTTACCCTTAACCTAACACTAATCCTAACCCTAACACTAACCCTTACCCTAAACCTAACCCTTACCCTAACCCTAACCCTAACCCTAAACTTAACCCTAAACTTAACCCTAAACCTAACCCTAACCCTTGCCCTTACCCTAAACCTAACCCTAAACCTAACACTAACCCTCAGCCTAACCCTAACCCTAACTCTAACAATAACCCTATCCCTTACACTTACCCTAACCCTAAACCTAACCCTAAAACTTACCCTTGCCCTAAACCTAACCCTAACCATTACCCTAAACCTAACCCTAACCCTAACCCTAACCCTTACCCTAACCTTAACCCTAACCCTAACCCTAACACTAAACCTAACCGTAAAGCTAAACTTAAACCTAACACTTACCCTTACCCTAAACCTAAACCTAATCCTAACTCTAAACCTAATCCTAAACCTAACCCTAACCCTAACCCTTAACCTAACCCTAAACCTAACCCTACCCTAACCCTAACCCTTATCCTAATCCTAACCCTAACGCTAACCCTAACACTTAACCTAACACTAACCCTAACCCTAACACTTACCCTAACGCTAACCCTAACCCTAAGCATACCCTAACCCTAAACCTAACCTTAACCCTAACCGTAACCCTAAACCTAACTCTGAACCTAACCCTAAACCTAACCCTTACCCTAACGCTAAACCTAACCCTAATACATACCATAACCCTAATCCTTACCTTAAACCTAACCCTAACCCTAATCTTAATCCTTCCCCTTACCCTAAAACTAACCCTAAACCTAAGCCTAACACTAACACATACCCTTACCCTAACCCTAACCCTATCCCGAACCCTTACCCTTAACCTAACCCTAACGCTAACCCATACACTAACCCTAACCCTAACCCTAACCCTAACCCTAAAACTAATCCTTACCCTAACCATAACCCTAAAACTTACCCTTACACTAACCCTAACCCTAACTTTAACCCCAACCTAAACCTAACCCTAAACCTTACACTTACCCTAACTCTAACCCTAAACCTAAACCTAACCCTAAGCCTAACCCTAACCCTTACCATAACCCTAACCCTAATCCTAACCCTAACCCTTACCTTACCTCAACCCTAACCCTAATCCTAACCCCAAAAATAACCCTAAACCTAACATTTACCCTTACCCTAACCGTAACACTAAACCTAACCCTAACCCTTACCCTTACCCTCACCCTAACCCTGACTTTACCCTAACCCTTACCCTAGCCAAAACCCTAACCCTAACCCTTATCCTTATCCTAACACTAACCCTAAACCTAAACCTAAACCTACCCCTAAAACTAACCCTTAACCTTACCCTAAACCTAACCCTAAACCTAACCATAACCCTTACCCTTACTCTAACCCTAACACTAATCTTAACCCTAACCTAAACGCTAATCCTTACCCTTACCCTAACCCTAAACCTAACCCTTACCCTTACCCTAACCCTAACCCTAACCTAAACCCTAACCCTAACCGTAACACTAATCCTTACCCTAACCCTAACCGTAACCCTAAACCTAACCCGAAACCTCACCCTATCCCTAAACCTAACTCTTATCCTTACCCTAAACCTAACCCTAACCCTAACCCCTAACAGTAAACGTAATCCTAACCCTAACCCTAAACCTTACCCCTACCCTAACCCTAACCCTAACTCTAACCCTTACCCTTTCCCTAAACCTAACCAAAAACCTAAACCTAACCCTAACACTTACTTTAGCGCTAACCCTAACACTAATCCTTACCCTAAACCTAAACCTAACCCTAACCCTTACCCTTCCCCTAACCCTAACCCTAACCCTAACTCTAACCCTTAACCTTACCCTAAACCTAACCAAAAACCTAAACCTAACCCTAACCCTAACCCTAACCTCAACCATACCGTAACCCTAAACCTAACTCTAACTCTTACCCTTACCCTAACCCTAACCCTAAACCTAACCCTAACCCTAACCTACCCTTATCCTAAACTTAACCATATACCTAAGCCTAACCCTAACCCTTACCCTTACCCTAACTCTACCCTAACCCTAACCCTAACCCTTACCCTAAACCTAACCCTAACCCTAAACCTTACCCATACCTTAACCCTAACCCTAACCCTTACCCTAATCCTAACCCTAACCCTAACATATATCGTAAGCCTAACCTAACATTAACCCTAACCGTAACCCTAAACCTAACCCTGAACCTAACCCTAAACCTAACCCTTACCATTACCCTAAACCTAACTCCAAACCTGAACCTAACCCTAACCCTAACCCTAACCCAAACTCTTATCCTTACCCTTACCCTAACACTTACCCTAACCCCTAACCCTAACCCTAACCCTAACCCTTACCCATACCTTAACCCTAACCCTAACCCTTACCCTAATGCTAACCCTAACCCTAACCCTAACACTTACTTTAGCCCTAACCCTTAACCTAATCCTTACCCTAAAGCTAACCCTAACCCTAACCCTTACCCTTCCCCTAACCCTACCCATAACCCTAACTCTAACCCTTACCCTTACCCTAAACCTAACCAAAAACCTAAACCTAAACCTAACCCTAACCCTAACCTCAACCCTACCCTAACCCTAAACCTAACCCTAACCTTTACCCTTACCCTAACCCTAACCCTAAACCTATCCCTAACCCTAACCCTACCCTTATCCTAACCTTAACCATATACCTAACCCTAACCCTAACCCTACCCTTATCCTAAACTTTACCGTATACCTAACCCTAACCCTAACCCTTACCCTTACCCTAACTCTACCCTAACCCTAACCATAACCCTTACCCTAAACCTAACCCTAACCCTAACCCTAACCCTTACTCATACCTTAACCCTAACCCTAACCCTTACCCTAATGCTAACCTAACCCTAACATATATCGTAACCCTAACCTAACATTAACCCTAACCGTAACCCTAAACCTAACCTGAACCTAACCCTAAACCTAACCCTTACCCTTACCCTCAACCTAACCCCAAACCTAAACCTAACCCTAACCCTAACCCTAACCTCAACCCTACACTAACCCTAAAGCTAACCCTAAACCTAACCCTAAACCTAACCCTTACCCTAAACCTAACACAAACCCTAACCGTTACACTTACCCTAATCCTAAACCTAACCTTAAAACCCAACCCTAAACCTAACCCTAACCCTAACCCTAAACCTTACCCTTAACATAACCCTCACCCTAAACCTAACCCTAACCCTAACCCTAACCCTAACCATTACCCTAAAACTAATCCTAATCCTAACCCTAGCACTTACACTTGCCATAACCCTTACCCTAACACTAAACCTAACCCTAACCCTAACACTAACCCTTACGCTAACCCTAACCCTAACCCTAACCCTAACGCTAACCCTAACCTTAACCCTAACCCTTATCCTTACCCTAACCCTAACCCTAACCCTAAACCTAACCCTTACCCTAAACGTAACCCTAACCCTTACCTTAACCCTAACCCTAACCCTTAACCTAACGCTAAACCTAAGCCTAGCCCAAACCCTTCCCCTTAACCAAACCCTAAACCTAACTCTAACCCTAACCCTAACCCTAACATTAACCCTAACCCTAACCTTACCCTTAACCTAACACCAAACCTAAACCTAACCCTAAACCTAACCCTAACCCTAACCTTAACCCTAAACCTAACCCTAACCCTTGCCCTTACCCTAAACCTAACCCTAAACCTAACACTAACCCTAAGCCTAACCCTAACCCTAACTCTAACAATAACCCTAACCCTTACACTTACCCTAACCCTAAACCTAACTCTAACCCTAATCATAACCCTTACCCTTATTCTAACCCAAACCCTAACCCTAACCCTAACCCTTACCCTTACCCTAAACCTAACCCTAAACCTTACCCTAAACCTAACCCTAACCCTAACCCTAACTCTTACCCTAACTTTAACCCTAACCCTAACCCTAACCCTTACCTTTGCCCTAACCCTAACCCTAAACCTAAACCTAATCCTAAACCTAATCTTAACCCTATCCCTTACCCTTACCCTAACCCTCAACCTAACCCAAACCCTAAACCTAACCCTAAACTTAACCTTGCCCTCACCCTAACCCTAACCTTAAAACTAACCCTAACCTTAACCCTAACCCTAACCTTAACCCTAACCCTTATCCTTACCCTAACCCTAACACTAACCCTACACCTAACCCTTACCCTACCCCTAACCCTAACCCTTACCTTAACCATAACCCTAACCCTTTACCTAACCCTAAACCTAAGCCTAGCCCAAACCCTTCCCCTTAACCAAACCCTAAACCTAACTCTAACCCTTACCCTAACCCTAAACCTAACCCTTACCTTAACCCTAACCCTAATCTTAACCCTTACCCTAACCCTAACCTTAACCCTAACCTTAACCCTAACCCTAACCCTTACCCTTAACCTAACACTAACCCTAACCTTAACACTAACCCTTACCCTAAACCTAACCCTAATCTTAACCCTTACCCTAACCCTAACCCTAACCCTAAACCTAAACTTAACCCTAAACCTAACCCTAAGCCTTGCCCTTACCCTAAACCTAACCCTAAACGTAACACTAACCCTAAGCCTAACCCTAACCCTAACCCTAACTTTAACAATAACCCTATCCCTTACACTTACCCTAACCCTAAACCTAACCCTAACCCTAACGGTAACCCTAATCCTTATGCTAACCCAAAACCTAACCCTAACCCTAATCCTTACCCTTACCCTAAACCTAACCCTAATCATTACCCTAAACCTAACCCTAACCCTAACCCTAACCCTTACCCTAACCTTAACCCTAACCCTAACCCTAACACTAAACCTAACCGTAAAGCTAAACTTAAACCTAACACTTACCCTTACCCTAAACCTAAACCTAATCCTAACTCTAAACCTAACCCTAACCCTAACCCTAACCCTAACCCTTAACTTAACCCTAAACCTAACCCTAACACTTAACCTAACCCTAACCCTTACCCTAAAACTAACCCTAAACCTAACCCTAACCCTTATCCTAATCCTAACCCTAACCCTAAACCTAACCCTGAACCTAACCCTAAACCTAACACTTACCCTAAAGCTAAACCTAACCCTAACACATACCATAACCCTAACCCTAACCTTAATCCTAACCCTAACCTTAACCCTTCCCCTTACAGTAAAACTAACCCTAAACCTAAGCCTAACCCTAACACATACCCTTACCCTAACCCTAACCCTATCCCGAACCCTTACCCTTAACCTAACCCTAACACTAACCCATACACTACCCTAAACCTCACCCTAACCCTAACACTTACCCTAACCCTAACCCTAACCCTAAAACTAATCCTTACCCTAACCATAACCCTAAAACTTACCCTTACACTAACCCTAACCCTAACTTTAACCCGACCTAAACCTAACCCTAACCCTTACCCTTACCCTAACCCTAACCCTAATCCTAAACCTAACCCTAAGCCTAACCCTAACCCTTACCATAACCCTAACCCTAATCCTAACCCTAACCCTTACCTTACCTCAACCGTAACCCTAATCCTAACCCTAAACCTAACCCTAAAAATAACCCTAACCTTTACCCTAACCATTTCCCTAATCCTAACCCTAACCCTAACCCTAACCCTAACATTTACCCTTACCCTAACCGTAACCGTACCCCTAACCCTAACCCTAACCCTTACCCTTACCCTCACCCTAACCCTGCCTTTACCCTAACCCTTACCCTAGCCAAAACCCTAACCCTAACCCTTATCCTTATCCTAACCCTAACCCTAACCCTAAACCTAAACCTAAACCTAACCCTAACCCTTACCCTAACCCTAAACCTAATCCTAATGCTTACCCTAACCCTGACCCTAACCCTAACCCTTACCCTTACCCTAACCCTAACCCTAACCCTAACCTTAACCCTAAACCTAACCCTAAACCTTGCCCTTACCCTAACCCTAACCTTAAACCAAATCTAAACCTAACCCTAATCCTAGCCCTAACCCTTACCCTTACCCTAAACCCTACCCTAACCCTAACCCTACCCTAACCATTATCCTCACTCTAACCCTAACCCTAACCCTAAACCTTACACTTACCCTAACCCTAAACCTAAACCTAACCCTAACCCTAACCCTTACCCTTACCCTACCAATACCCTAACCCTAACCCTAAACCTTACCCTTACCCTAAACCTAACTGTAATCCTTACCCTAAACCTATCCCTAACCATAACCCTAACCCTTACCGTAACCTTAACACTAAACATAACCCATACCCTTACCCTAACGCTAAACCTAACACTAACTCTAACCCTAACCCTAACCATAACACATACCCTTACCCTAACGCTAAACCTAACACTAACCCTAACCCTAACCCTAACCATAACACATACCCTTACCCTAACCCTAACCCTAACCCTAACCGTAACCCTAAACCTAACCATAACCCTAACCCTAACACTAACCATTACCCTAACCCTTACCATAACCCTAACCATTACCCTAACCCTAACCCTAATCCTAAGCGTAGCCCTAATCCTTACCCTAACAGTAACCCTAACCCTAAACCTAAACCTAACCGTAAACTTAACCCTAACCCTAACCCTAACCCTAACCTAACCCTAACCCTAACCCTAACCCTAACCCTAACCCTTATCCTAACCCTAACCCTAAACCTAACCCTAACCCTAACCCTAACCCTTACCCTAAACCTAACCCTAACCCTAACCATAACCCTAACCCTAACCCTAATCTTAACCCCAAACCTAAACCTAACCCTAACCCAAAACCTAAACCTAATCCTAACCGTAAACCTAACCATAATCCTAAACCTAACTATAACCCTTACCCTTACCCTTACCCTAACCCTAACCCTAACCCAAAACCTTACACTTACCCTAAACCTAACCCTAACCCTTACCCTAACCCTAACCTTAACCACAACACTAAATCTAACCCTAAACCTAACCGAACCCTAACCCTAAGCGTAACCCTAAACCTTACACTTACCCTAACCCTAACCCTAAACCTAAACCTAATCCTAACCCTAACCCTAACACTTACACGAACCCTAAACCTAACCCAAACCCTTCCCCTAACCCTAACCATCACCCTAACCCTAACCCTAACACTTACCCTAACCCTAACCGTAACCCTAACCCTAACCCTTACCATAACCCTAACGCTAACCCTAAACCTAACGCTTATCCTAACATTATCCCTAACCCTAAAATTAACCCTAACCCTTAACCTAACCCTAACACTAACCCTAACCCCTAACCCTAACGCATACCCTAAACCTAACCCTAACCCTAACCATAACCCCTAACCCTAACCCTAACCTCTAAACCTAACCCTAACCCTAATCCTAACACTTACCCTTATCCTAACCCGAACCCTTACCGTAACACTTACCCTAACCCCTACCCTAACCCTAACCCTAACCCTAACACTTACCCTAACCATAACCCTAATCCTAACACTAACCCTTACCCTTACAATAACCCTAAACCTAACCCTAACCCTAACCTTAACCCTAAGCATTACCCTTACCCTAACCCTAAACCTAACCCTAATCCTAAACCTTACCCTTACCCTAATCCGAAACCTTAACCTTACCCTAAACCTAACCCTAACCATTACCCTAAACCTAACACTAACCCTAACTATAACCCTAACCCTTACCCTAACCCTAACCCTAAGCCTTACCCTAACCCTAACCAAACCGTAACCCTAACCCCTAACCCTTATCATAACCCTAACCCTTATCCTAACAATTACCCTAACCCTAAACCTAACCCTAACACATACCCTTACCCTCACCCTAACCCTAAACCTAACACTTACCCTAACCGTAAACCTAACCCTAACCCTACACCTAAACCTAACTCTTATCCTTACCCTAACCCTAACCATAAACCTAACACTAAACCTAAGCCCTAACCCTGACCGTAACCCTAACTCTAACCGTAACCCTTACCCTTACCCTAAAACTACCCCTATCCTTAATGCTAACCCTAACCCTAAGCCTTACCCTAAACCAAACCATA
>JANJXV010000061.1:1447500-1457500 GCA_024803745.1 Megascapheus bottae
AATCCTAACCCTTACCCTTACCCAAACCCTAACTCTAAACCTAACCCTAACTCTAAACCTAACCCGAACCCTAAACCTATCCCTAACCCTAACTCTTATCCTTACCCTAAACCTAACCTTAAACCTAACACTAACCCTAAGCGGTAACCCTAACCCTAACCCTAAACCTAAACCTTAGACCTACCGTAACCCTAACCTTAATGCTAACCCTAAACCTAACCCTTACCTTAGCCCTATCCCTAACCCTAATCCTTACCCTAACCCTAACAATTACCTTACCATAACCCTAACCCTAATCCTAAAAGAAACCCAAACCCTAACCTTAACCCTAACATTTACCCTTACCCTAACCCTATCCCTAACCCTAACCCTTACCCCAACCCTAGCCCTAACCCTAACACTAACACTTACCCTAACCCTAACCCTAACCCTTACCCTAAACCTAACCCTAACCCTAAGCCTTACCCTAACACTAACCCTAACTCTAACCCCTAACCCTAACACTAACCCTTAACCTAACCCTAACCCTAACCCTAACCCTTACCCTAAACCTAACCCTAACCCTAACCCTTACCCTAACACCTAACCCTAGTCCTAACCCTAACTCTTACCCTTACCCTAGCCTTAACCCTAACCCTTACCCTAACCCTAACCCTAACCCTAAACCTAACCCTTACCCTTACCCTAACCCCTACCCTAACCCTAACCCTAACCCTTACCCTAAACCTAACCCTAAACCTAATCCTTACCCTTACCCTAACCCTAAGCCTAACCCTAACCGTAAACCTTACCCTTACCCTAAACCTAACCCTAACCCTAACCCTTACCCTATCCTTAACCCTAACCCTAACCCTAACCCTTACCCTTACCCTAACCCCTACCCTAACCCTAATCCTAACCCTTACCCTAAACCTAACCCTAAACCTAATCCTTACCCTTACCCTAACCCTAAGCCTAACCCTAACCGTAAACCTTACCCTTACCCTAAACCTAACCCTAACCCTAACCATATACCTTACCCTTACTCTAACCCTAACCCTTATCCTTACCCTAACCCTAAACCTAAACCTAAACCTAAACCTGACCCTAACCTTACCCTTCCCCTAACCCTAACCCTAATCCTAAACCTAACCTTAACCCTAACCTTAACCCTAACCCTTAACCTTCCCCTAACCCTAACTCTAAACCTAACCCTAAATCTAACCCTAACCCTAACCCTTCCCCTTACCCTAACCCTAACCCTAAACCTAACCCTAACCCTAACCCTTACCGTTGCCCTCACCCTAACCCTAATCTTAAACCTAACTGTAACCCTAACCCTAACCCTAACCTTAACCCTAACCCTTATCCTTACCCTAACCCTAACCCTTACCCTAATCCTAACCCTAACCCTAACCCTAACACTAAAACTTACCCTAACCCTAACCCGAACCCTAACCCTTACCCTAACCCTAACGCTAACCCTAACCCTAAACCTTACCCTAACCCTTACCTTCACCCGAAACCGAACCCCTAAGAATAACCCTTAACCGAACCCTAACCCTAACCCTAACCCTTATCCTAAACCTAAACCTAACCCTAACCCTAACCTTAACCCTAACCCTAACCCTTACCCTTACCCTAACCCTAATCCTAAACCTAACCCTAAACCTAAACCTAAACCTAACCCAACCCTAACCTTAACCCTAACCCTAACCCTAACAATTGCCCTTACCATAACCCTAACCCTAAACCTAGCACTAACCCTAACCCTAACCATTACCCTTACCCTAACCCTAACCCTAAACCTAACCCTAACCCTAAGCCTAACCACTAACCCTAACCCTAACCCTAACCCTTACCCTTATTCTCACCCTAACCCTCACACTTACCCTTACCCTAACCCCTACCCTAACCCTAACCTTAACCCTCACCCTTAGCCTAACCCTAACCCTAACCCTAACCCTTACCCTTACCTTAACCCTAAACCTAACCCTAACCCTAACCCTTACCCTAACGCTAACCCTAACCCTAACTCTAACACTAACACTAACACTAACCCTAACACATACCCTTACCCTAACCCTAACCTTAACCCTAACCGTAACCCTAAACCTAACCGTAACCCCATCCCTAACCCTAACCCTAACCCTTACCCTAACTCTAAAATTAAACCTAAACCTTACCCTTACCCTCACCCCAAACCTAACCCTAACCTCAAACCCAACCCTTAACCTAACCCTAACCCTAACCCTTACCCTTACCCTTACCATAACCCTAAGCCTAACCCTAACCCTAACCCTTACCCTTACCCTAAACCCAAGATTAACCCTACCCATAAACCTTACCCTTACCCTAAACCTAACACTTATCCTTACACTAACCCTAACCGTAAACCTAAACCTAAACCTAACCCTTACCGTTACCCTAAACTTAACCCTAACCCTAAACATAACCCTAACCCTAACCTTAACCCTAACCCTTACCCTTACGCTAACCATAACCCTAACCCTAACCCTAAACCTAACCCTAACCCTAACCCTTACGCTTACCCTAACCCTAACCCTAAACCTAACACTAACCCTTAACCTTGCCCTCACCCTAACCCTAATCTTAAACCTAACCGTAACGCTAACCCTAACCCTAACCCTAACCCTAAACCTTATCCTTACAATAACCCTAACCCTGACACTAACCCTAACCCTTACCCTAACCCTAACCCTAACCCTTAATTAACCAAAACCTAACCCTTAACCTAACCCTAAACTTAACTCTAAACCTAACCCTAACCCTAACCAAAACCCTAACCCTTACCCTACCCTACCCTTAACCCTTCCCCTAAACCTAACCCTAACCCTAACCCTAACCTTAACCCTAACCCTAACCCTTACCCTTACGCTTACCCTAAATCTAACCCTTACCCTAACCCTAACCATAACCTTAACCCTAAACCTAACCCTAAACCTTGCCCTTACCCTAAACCTAACCCTAACCCAAATCTAACCTGAACCCTAATCCTAACCCTAACCCTTACCCTTACCTTAACCCTAACCCTTACACTAACCCTAACTCTTACCCTTACCCTACCCAAACCCTAACCCTAACCCTAACCCTAAACCTTACCCTTACCCTAAACCTAACCCTAACCCTTACCCTAAACCTAACCCTAACCCTAACCATAACCATAACCATAACCCTTACCCTTACCCTAACGCTAATCCTAACCCTAACCGTAACCCTAACCCTAAACCTAACCCTAACCCTAACCTTAACCATAACCCTTACCCTTACCCTAACCCTAACCCAAACCCTAACCCTAAACCTAACCCTAACTCTAACTCTAACCCTTACCCTTACCCCAACCCTAACAAAAAACCTAACCCTAACTCTTACTCTTACCCCAACCTAACCGTAATCTTAACCCTAACCCTAACACTAACACTAACCTTAACCCTCCCCTTATCCTAACCCTAACACTAACCCTAAACCTAACCCTAACCCTAAAGCTAATCCTTACCCTTAACATAACCCTAAACCTAACCCTTACCCTTACCCTAACCCTAACCCTAACCTTAACCATAACCCTAACCCTAACCCTAACCCTTACCCTACCCTAACTCTAAACCTAACCGGAACCCTAAACCTATCCCTAATCCTAACTCTTATCCTTACCCTAACCCTAAGCCTAAACCTAACACTAACCCTAACACCTAACCGTAACCATAACCCTAACACTAAACTTAACCCTAACAGTAACCCTAATCCTAACCCTTACCCTTACCCAAACCCTAACTCTAAACCTAACCCTAACTCTAAACCTAACCCGAACCCTAAACCTATCCCTAACCCTAACTCTTATCCTTACCCTAAACCTAACCTTAAACCTAACACTAACCCTAAGCGGTAACCCTAACCCTAACCCTAAACCTAAACCTTAGACCTACCGTAACCCTAACCTTAATGCTAACCCTAAACCTAACCCTTACCTTAGCCCTATCCCTAACCCTAATCCTTACCCTAACCCTAACAATTACCTTACCATAACCCTAACCCTAATCCTAAAAGAAACCCAAACCCTAACCTTAACCCTAACATTTACCCTTACCCTAACCCTATCCCTAACCCTAACCCTTACCCCAACCCTAGCCCTAACCCTAACACTAACACTTACCCTAACCCTAACCCTAACCCTTACCCTAAACCTAACCCTAACCCTAAGCCTTACCCTAACACTAACCCTAACTCTAACCCCTAACCCTAACACTAACCCTTAACCTAACCCTAACCCTAACCCTAACCCTTACCCTAAACCTAACCCTAACCCTAACCCTTACCCTAACACCTAACCCTAGTCCTAACCCTAACTCTTACCCTTACCCTAGCCTTAACCCTAACCCTTACCCTAACCCTAACCCTAACCCTAAACCTAACCCTTACCCTTACCCTAACCCCTACCCTAACCCTAACCCTAACCCTTACCCTAAACCTAACCCTAAACCTAATCCTTACCCTTACCCTAACCCTAAGCCTAACCCTAACCGTAAACCTTACCCTTACCCTAAACCTAACCCTAACCCTAACCCTTACCCTATCCTTAACCCTAACCCTAACCCTAACCCTTACCCTTACCCTAACCCCTACCCTAACCCTAATCCTAACCCTTACCCTAAACCTAACCCTAAACCTAATCCTTACCCTTACCCTAACCCTAAGCCTAACCCTAACCGTAAACCTTACCCTTACCCTAAACCTAACCCTAACCCTAACCATATACCTTACCCTTACTCTAACCCTAACCCTTATCCTTACCCTAACCCTAAACCTAAACCTAAACCTAAACCTAAACCTGACCCTAACCTTACCCTTCCCCTAACCCTAACCCTAATCCTAAACCTAACCTTAACCCTAACCTTAACCCTAACCCTTAACCTTCCCCTAACCCTAACTCTAAACCTAACCCTAAATCTAACCCTAACCCTAACCCTTCCCCTTACCCTAACCCTAACCCTAAACCTAACCCTAACCCTAACCCTTACCGTTGCCCTCACCCTAACCCTAATCTTAAACCTAACTGTAACCCTAACCCTAACCCTAACCTTAACCCTAACCCTTATCCTTACCCTAACCCTAACCCTTACCCTAATCCTAACCCTAACCCTAACCCTAACACTAAAACTTACCCTAACCCTAACCCGAACCCTAACCCTTACCCTAACCCTAACGCTAACCCTAACCCTAAACCTTACCCTAACCCTTACCTTCACCCGAAACCGAACCCCTAAGAATAACCCTTAACCGAACCCTAACCCTAACCCTAACCCTTATCCTAAACCTAAACCTAACCCTAACCCTAACCTTAACCCTAACCCTAACCCTTACCCTTACCCTAACCCTAATCCTAAACCTAACCCTAAACCTAAACCTAAACCTAACCCAACCCTAACCTTAACCCTAACCCTAACCCTAACAATTGCCCTTACCATAACCCTAACCCTAAACCTAGCACTAACCCTAACCCTAACCATTACCCTTACCCTAACCCTAACCCTAAACCTAACCCTAACCCTAAGCCTAACCACTAACCCTAACCCTAACCCTAACCCTTACCCTTATTCTCACCCTAACCCTCACACTTACCCTTACCCTAACCCCTACCCTAACCCTAACCTTAACCCTCACCCTTAGCCTAACCCTAACCCTAACCCTAACCCTTACCCTTACCTTAACCCTAAACCTAACCCTAACCCTAACCCTTACCCTAACGCTAACCCTAACCCTAACTCTAACACTAACACTAACACTAACCCTAACACATACCCTTACCCTAACCCTAACCTTAACCCTAACCGTAACCCTAAACCTAACCGTAACCCCATCCCTAACCCTAACCCTAACCCTTACCCTAACTCTAAAATTAAACCTAAACCTTACCCTTACCCTCACCCCAAACCTAACCCTAACCTCAAACCCAACCCTTAACCTAACCCTAACCCTAACCCTTACCCTTACCCTTACCATAACCCTAAGCCTAACCCTAACCCTAACCCTTACCCTTACCCTAAACCCAAGATTAACCCTAACCATAAACCTTACCCTTACCCTAAACCTAACACTTATCCTTACACTAACCCTAACCGTAAACCTAAACCTAAACCTAACCCTTACCGTTACCCTAAACTTAACCCTAACCCTAAACATAACCCTAACCCTAACCTTAACCCTAACCCTTACCCTTACGCTAACCATAACCCTAACCCTAACCCTAAACCTAACCCTAACCCTAACCCTTACGCTTACCCTAACCCTAACCCTAAACCTAACACTAACCCTTAACCTTGCCCTCACCCTAACCCTAATCTTAAACCTAACCGTAACGCTAACCCTAACCCTAACCCTAACCCTAAACCTTATCCTTACAATAACCCTAACCCTGACACTAACCCTAACCCTTACCCTAACCCTAACCCTAACCCTTAATTAACCAAAACCTAACCCTTAACCTAACCCTAAACCTAACTCTAAACCTAACCCTAACCCTAACCAAAACCCTAACCCTTACCCTACCCTACCCTTAACCCTTCCCCTAAACCTAACCCTAACCCTAACCCTAACCTTAACCCTAACCCTAACCCTTACCCTTACGCTTACCCTAACCCTAACCCTAAACGTAACCCTAACCCTATCCTTAACCCTAAACCTAACCCTAAACCTTGCCCTTACCCTAACCCTAACCCTAAACCAAATCTAACCCTAACCCTAATCCTAACCCTAACCATTATCCTTACCTTAACACTAACCTAACCCTAAACCTAACCCTAACCCTCACATTATCCTAACCCTAACCCTTACCCTAACACTTACCCTTACCCCAAACCCTACCCTAACCCTAACGCTAACAATAACCCTTATCCTAACTCTAACCCTAACCCTCACCCTTACACTTACCCTAACCCTAAACCTAACCCTAACCCTAACCCTAACCCTCACCCTTACCCTAACCCTAACCAAAACCCTAACCCTTACCCTACCCTACCCTTAACCCTTCCCCTACCCCTAACCCTAACCCCTAACCCTCACCCTAACCCTAACCCTAACCCTAACCCTAACCCTAACCTTAATGCTAACCATAACCATAACCCTAACCCTTACCCTAACCCTAACCCTAAACATTACCCTGACCCTAACCCTAACCCCTAACCCCTAACCCTAACCCTAAACCTAACCCTTACCCTAAGCCTAACCCTAAGCCTAAACCTAACCCTAATCCTAACCCTTACCCTAACCCTAACCCTAACCCTTATCCTAACCCTAAACTTAACCCTAAGCCTCTCCCTAACCCTAACCCTAACCCTTACTCTTACCCTAACACAAAACCTAACCCTAACCCTAACCCTAAACCTAATCCTTACACTTACCCTAACACTAACCCAAACCCTAATCCTAATCCTAACCCTAACCCAAACCCTAATCCCAACCCTAACCCTAACCCTAACACTTATCCTTACCCTAACCCTAACCCTAACCTTAACCCTAACCCTAACCCTAACCCTAGCCTTATCCTTACCCTAAACCTAAACCTAATTGTAACTTTAACCCGAACCCTAACCCTAACCCTAGCCTTACCCTTACCCTAAACCTAACCCTAACTGTAACCATAAACCTAAACCTAACCCTTACCCTAAACCTAACCCTAACCGTAACCCTAATCCTTACTCTTACACTAACCCTAAACTTAACCTTAACCCAAACCCTAACCGTAACCCCAACACTAACCCCAACCCTAACCCTAACCCTAGCACTAAACCTAACCCTAATCCTAACCCTAACCCTTAACCTAACCCTAACCCTAACACTAACCCCTAACGATAACCCTAACCCTAACCCTTACCCTTACAATAACCCTAACCCTAACCCTAACTCTAACCCTAACCCTTACCCTTACCCTAACACTAAAGCTAACTCTAACCCTAACCCTAACCCTAACCCTTACCCTTACACTAACGCTAAACCTAAATCTAACCCTAACCCTTACCTTTACCCTCATCATAATCCTAACACTAATCCCTTACCCTAACCCTAACCCTAAACCTTACCTTACCCTAACCCTAACTCTAACCCTAAACCTAATCTTTACACTAACCCTAAAACTAACACTAACCCTAACCTAACCCTAACCCCTACACTTACCCTTACCCTAACCCTAACCCTAACCCTTAACCTAACACTAACTCTAACCCTAACCCCTAACCCTAACCTTAACCCTAACCCTTACCCTAATCCTGACCCAAACCCCAACCCTGAACCTAACCCTAACCCTAATTCTAACCCTAACCCCTAACCCTAACCCTAACCCTAATCCTTATCCTAACCCTATCCCTAACCCTAACCCCTAAACCTAACCCTAACCCTTAACCTTACCCTAACGCTAACCATAACCCATACCCTAATCGTAACCGTAACCTTAACCCTAACCCTATCCCTTACCCTTACGCTAACCCTAACCCTAACCCTTACCCTAACCCTCACCCTAATCCTAACCCTAAACCTAACCCTTACCCTTACCATACCCTTAACAATAACCTTAACCCTAACCCTTACCCTTATCCTAAACCTAAACCTAACCCTAAACCGAACACTTACCCTAACCCTAACCCAAACCTTAACCCTAACCATAACCCTAACCCTAACCTTTACCCTAAACATAACCCTGACTCTAACCCTAACCCTTACCCTTAACCTAACACTAAATCTAACCCTAACCCTAACCCTTACTCTACCACTAACCCTAAACTTAACCCTAACCCTAACCCTAACCGTCACCATTACCCTAAAACTAACACTAAAAATAACCCTAACCCTAACCCTAACGGTAACCCTAAACCTAAACATAACCCTAACCCTAACCCTAACTCTAAACCTAACCCTAACCGAAACCCTTACCCTAACCCTATCCCTAACCTTAACCCTAACCCTAACACTTACCCTAACCCTAAACCTAACCCTAACACTAACGCTAACCATTACCCTTACCTTTACCCTAACCCTAACCCCATCCCTAGCCCTAATCCTAACACTAACCCTAACCCTAACCCTAACCCTTATAATAACCCTAACACTCACCCTAACCCCTCACCCTAACCCTAACCATTAGCCTTAACCTAAACGTAAGGCTAACCTGAACCCTAACCCTAACCCTAACCCTAAACCTAACGTTAACCCTAACCATAACCCTAACCGTAACCCTTACCATTAACCTAACCCTAACCCTAACCCTAACCCTACCCTAACCCTAACCCTAACCCTAACCCTAACCCTAAACCTAACAATAATCCTAAACCTAACCCTAACCCTTACCCTAACCCTAACCCTAACCCTTACCCTAACCCTAACCCTAACCCTTCCGCTTACCTAATCCTAACCCTAACCCTAACCCTAAACCGTACCCTTACCCTAATTCTAACCTTAACCCTTACCATAACCCTAACCCTAACCCTAACAGTTACCCTAACCTAACCCTAACCCTAACCCTAAACCTAACCCTAACTCTTACCCTAACCCTAACCCTAACCTTAACCCTAACCCTAAACCTAACCCTAACCTATACCCTAACACTAAACCTAACCCTAACCTTAACCCTAACCCTTACCCTTACCTTTACCCTAACCCTAACCCCAACTCTAACCCTAACCCTACCACTAAACCTAACCCTAATGCTAACCCTAAAACTTACACTGACCCTAACCTTAACCCCTAACCCTTAACCCTAACCCTAACCCTAACCCTTACCCTTACCCTAAGCCTAACCCTAACCCTAAACATAAACCTAATCCTAACGCTTACCCTAACCCTAAACCTAACCCTTATCCTAACCCTAAACTTAACCCTAAGCCTCTCCCTAACCCTAACCCTAACCCTTACTCTTACCCTAACACAAAACCTAACCCTAACCCTAACCCTAAACCTAATCCTTACACTTACCCTAACAGTAACCCAAACCCTAATCCTAACCATAACCCTAACC
>JANJXV010000061.1:1462500-1502500 GCA_024803745.1 Megascapheus bottae
ACCCTAACCCTAACCCTTACCCTAAACCTAACCCTAACCGTAACCCTAATCCTTACTCTTACACTAACCCTAACCCTAACCTTAACCCTAACCGTAACCCTAACCCTAACCCCAACCCTAACCCTTAACCAAACCCTAACCCTAACCCCTAAAGATAACCCTAACCCTTACCCTTACCCTT
Organism: Megascapheus bottae; assembly: GCA_024803745.1. Taxonomy (NCBI): domain Eukaryota; kingdom Metazoa; phylum Chordata; class Mammalia; order Rodentia; family Geomyidae; genus Megascapheus; species Megascapheus bottae. The sequence continues at coordinate 1,462,682 of JANJXV010000061.1, forward strand.
ACAATAACCCTAACCCTAACCCTAACTCTAAACCTAACCCTTAACCTAACCCTAACCCTAACCCCTAAGGATAACCCAAATCCTAACCCTTACCCTTACAATAACCCTAACCCTAACCCTAACTCTAACCCTAACCCTTACCCTTACCCTAACACTAAAGCTAACTCTAAACCTCACCCTAAACCTAACCCTTACCCTTACACTAACACTAAACCTATCCCTAACCATAAACCTAACCCTTACCCTTACCCTTACCATAATCATAATCCAAACACTAACCCCTTGCCCTAACCCTAACCCTAACCCTTACCTTACCCTAACCCTAAACCTAACCCTAAACCTAAACCTTAACCTTACCCTAACCCTAACACAAACCCAACCTAACCCTAACCCGTAACCTTACCCTTACCCTAACCCTAACCCTAACCCTTAACCTAAACCTAACTATAACCCTAACTCCTAACCCTAACTCTAACCCTAACCCTTAACCTAACCCTAAGCCTAACCCTAACCCTAACCCTAACCCTAACCGTAACCCTAAACCTAACCATAACCCTAACCCTAACACTAACCATTACCCTAACCCTAACCCTAAACCTAAACTTAACCCTAACCCTAACCCTAACCATTACCCTAACCCTAACCCTAATCCTAAGCGTAGCCCTAATCCTTACCCTAACAGTAACCCTAACCCTAAACCTAAACCTAACCGTAAATTTAACCATAACCCTAACCCTAACCCTAACCCTAACCCCAACCCTAACCCTAACCCTAACCCTAAACCTAACCCTTACCCTAAGCCTAACCCTAACCCTAACCTAACCCTAACCCTAACCCTTACCCTTACCCTAAAACTAACCTAGCCCTAAAACTAACCCTATTCTTTATCCTTACCCTAACCCTAAACCTAACCCTAAACCTAACCCTAACCTTAAACCTTACCCTAACCCTAACCCTAAACTTAACCCTAACCCTAACCCTAACCCTAACTCTAAACCTAACCCTAACCATAACCCTTACCCTAACCCTATCCCTAACCTTAACCCTAACCCTAACCCTTACCCTAACCCTAAACCTAACCCTAACCCTAACGCTAACCCTTACCCTTACCTTTACCCTAACCCTAACCCCAACCCTAGACCTAATCCTAACACTAACCCTAACCCTAACCCTTATAATAACCCTAACACTCACCCTAACCCCTCCCCCTAACCTTAACCATTACCCTTAACCTAACCGTAACGCTAACCTGAACCCTAACCCTAACCCTAAACCTAACCCTAAACCTAACCCTAACCGTAACACTTACCCTTAACCTAACACTAACCCTAACCCTAACCTTAACCCTTACCCTTACCCTAACTCTAACCCTAACCCTAACCCTAACTCTAACCCTAACCCTAACCTTAACCCTAACCGTAACCCTAACCCTAACCCCAAACCTAACCCTAACCCTAGCACTCAACCTAACCCTAATCCTAACCCTAACCCTTAACCTAACCCTAACCCTAACCCCTAAAGATAACCCTAACCCTAACCCTTACCCTTACAATAACCCTAATCCTAACCATAACTCTAACCCTAACCCTTACCCTTACCCTAACACTAAAGCTAACTCTAAGCCTAACCCTAACCATAACCCTTACCATTACACTAACGCTAAACCTAACCCTAACCCTAAACCTTACCTTACCCTAACCCTAACTCAAACCCTAAACCTAAACCTTACCCTAACCCTAAAACTAACAGTAACCCTAACCTAACCCTAACCTGTACACTTACCCTTACCCTAACCATAACAGTAACCCTTAACCTAACCCTAACTCTAACCATAACCCCTAACCCTAACCCTAACCCTTACCCTAACCCTAACCCAAACCCTACCCCTTAACCTAACCCTAACCCTAATTCTAACCCTAACCCCTAACCATAACCCTAACCCTAATCCTTATCCTAACCCTATCCCTAACCCTAACCCCTAAACCTAACCCTAACCCTTAACCTTACACTAACCCTAACCATAACCCATACCCTAACCCTAACCGTAACCTTAACCCTAACCCTAACCCTTACCCTTACGCTAACCCTATCCCTAACCCTTACCCTAACCCTAACCCTAATCATAAACCTAACCCTAACCCTTAATCTTACCATACCCCTAACAATAACCCTAACCCTAACACTTATCCTTATCCTAACCCTAAACCTAACCCTAACCCGAACACTTACCCTAACCCTAACCCTAACCTTAACCCTAACCATAACCCTAACCCTAACCTTTACCCTAAACCTAACCCTAACTCTAACCCTAACCCTTACCCTTACCCTAACACTAAATCTAACCCTAACCCTAACCCTTACCATTACTCTAATTCTAACCCTAACCCTAACTCTAACACTTACCCCAACCCTAACCCTAACTGTACCCCTAACCCTTACCCTTACCCTACTACTAACCCTAACCTTATCCCTAACCCTAACCCTAACCCTTACCCTTACCATAACACTAACGCTAACAATAACCCTAACCCTAACCCTAAAGGAAACCCTTACCCTAACCCTAACCCTAACCCTGACACTAACCCTAACCCTAAATCTAACCATAACCCTAACCTTAACCCTAACCCAAACCCTAACCCTTACCCTTACCCTAAAACTAACCTAGCCCTAAACCTAACCCTATTCTTTATCCTTACCGTAACCCTAAACCTAACCCTAACCCTAACCCTAACCTTAAACCTTACCCTTACCCTAACCCTAAACTTAACCCTAACCCTAAACCTAAACATAAGCCTAACCCTAACCCTAACTCTAAACCTAACACTAACCGTAACCCTTCCCCTAACCCTATCCCTAACCTTAACCCTAACCCTAACCCTTACCCTAACCCTAAACCTAACCCTAACCCTAACGTTAACCCTTACCCTTATCTTTACCCTAACCCTAACCCCAACCCTAGCCCTAATCCTAACACTAAACCTAACCCTAACCCTAACCCTTATAATAACCCTAACACTCACCCTAACCCCTCACCCTATCCCTAACCATTACCCTTAACCTAACCGTAAAGCTAACCTGAACCCTAACCCTAAACCTAACCTGAAACCTAACCCTAACCCTAACCCTAAACCTAACCCTAACCGTAACCCTTACCCTTAACCTAACCCTAACCCTAACCCTAACCCTTACCCTTACCCTAACCCTAACCCTTACCCTAACCCTAACCCTAAACCTAACCCGAATCCTAACACTAACCCTAACCCTTACCCTAACCCTAACCCTAACCCTAACCCTTACCCTAACCATAACCCTAACCCTTCCGCTTACCTAATCCTAACCCTAACCCTAATAATATACCGTACCCTTACCCTAACTCTAACCTTAACCCTTACCAAAACCCTAACCCAAACCCTAACCCTTACCCTAACCTAACCCTAACCCTAACCTAACGATAACTCTAACCCTAACCCTAACCCTAAACCTAAACCTAAACCTGACCCTAACCCTAACCATAACCCTAACCTTACCCTAACCCTAAACCTAACCCTAACCCTTACCCTAACCCTAAACCTAACCTAACCTTAACCCTAACCCTTACCCTTACCTTTACCCTAACCATAACCCCAACCCTAAGCCTAACCCTACCACTAAACCTAACCCTAATCCTAACCCTAACCCTTAACCTAACCCTAACCCTAAACCTAACACCTAACGATAACCCTAACCCTAACCCTTACCCTTACAATAACCCTAACCCTAACCCTAACTCTAACCCTAACCCTTACCCTTACCCTAACACTAAAGCTAACTCTAACCCTAACCCTAACCCTAACCTTAACCCTAACCCTAACCCTAACCCTAGCCTTACCCCTACCCTAAACCTAACCCTAACTGTAACCTTAACCCTAACCCTAACCCTAACCCTAGCCTTACCCTTACCCTAAACCTAACCCTAACTGTAACCATAACCCAAACCCTAACCCTTACCCTAAACCTAACCCTAACCGTAAGCCTAATCCTTACTCTTACACTAACCCTAACCCTAACCTTAACCCTAACCGTAACCCTAACCCTAACCCCAACCCTAACCCTAACCCTAGCACTAAACCTAACCCTAATCCTAACCCTAACCCTTAACCTAACCATAACCCTAACCCTAACCACTAACGATAACCCTAACCCTAACCCTAACTCTAACCCTAACCCTTACCCTTACCCTAACACTAAAGCTAACTCTAACCCTAACCCTAACCCTAACCCTTACCCTTACACTAACCCTAAACCTAAACCTAACCATAACCCTTACCCTTACCCTCATCATAATCCTAACACTAATCCCTTACCCTAACCCTAACCCTAAACCTTACCTTACCCTAACCCTAACTCAAACCCTAAACCTAAACCTTACCCTAACCCTAACCCTAACCCTAACCTCTAACACTAAACCTAACCCTAACCCTTTCCCTTACCCTAACCCTAAACTTAACCTTAACCCTAACCCTAACCTTAACCCTTACTCTTACCCTAACCCTAAACCTAACACTTACCCTAACCCTACCCCTTACTTTTACCCTAAACCTAAACCTAACCTCTAACCTAACCCTAACCCTAACCCTAACCCTTACCCTAACCCTAACCCTAACCCCTAAGGATAACCCAAACCCTAACCCCTACCCTTACAATAACCCTAACCCTAACCCTAACCCTTATCCTAAACCTAACCCTAACCGTAACCCTAATCCTTACTCTTACACTAACCCTAACCCTAAACTTAACCGTAACCCTAACCTAACCCTAACCCTAACCCCAACCCTAACCCTAACCCTAGCACTAACCCTAAACCTAACCCTTACCTTTACCCTAACCCTAAACCTAACACTAAACCAAACTCAAACCCTAACCCTAACCCTAACCCTAACCCTAAACCTTACCCTAAACCTTACCCTTACCCTAACCCTAAACCTAACCCTAAAGGTAACCCTAACCCTAACCCTTACCCTAACCCTAACCCTAACCTTAACCCTAACCCTAAACCAAACCCTAACACTAACCCTAACCCTAAACCTAACCCTAACCATAAACCTAAACCCTAACCTTAACCCTAACCCTTACCCTAACCCTAACCCTAACACTTACCCTAAACCTAACCCTAGCCCTTATGTTAACCCTAACTCTAACCCTAAACCTAATCATAACACTTACACTTACACTAACCCTAACCCTAACCCTAACCCCTAACCCTAACCATAAACCTATCCCTAACCCTTACCCTCACCCTAACCCTAACCCTAATCCTTAACCTAACCCTAACCCTAACTCTAACCCTAACCCCTAACCCTAACCCTAACCCTAATCCTAACGCTAACCCTAACCCTAAACCTAACCCTAACCCCTAACACTAACCCTAACCCTAACCCTTACCCTGACCCTTAACCTTACCCTAACCCTTACCCTAACCCTAACCGTAAACCTAACCCTAACCCTAACCCTTCCCTTACTGTAACCCTAAACCTATCCCTAACCAGTAACCCTAACCCTAAACCTAACCCTTACCCTTACCCTATCATTAACCCTAACACTTACCCTAACCCTAACCGTAACCCTAAACCTAACGCTAAATCTAACCCTAACCCTAACCCTTACCCTTACCCTAACACTAGACCTATCCCTATCCCAAACCCTAACCCCAAACCTAACCCTAACCCTAACCCTTATCCTTACTCTAACCCTAACCCTAACTTTAACCCTAACCCTAACCCTAACCTTAACCCTAACCCTAACCCTTACTCTTACCCTAACCCTAAATCTAACCCTAACCCTAACCCTACCCTTACCCTTATCCTACCCCAAATCTAAACTTAACCCTAACCCTAACCCTAACCGTTACCCTACCCTTAACCCTAACCCTAAAACTTACCCTTACCCTAAAACTAACCCTTACCCTTACCCTAACACTAAACCTAACACGAACCCTAAACCTAACCCTAACTCATACCCTTACCCTAAACCTAACCCTAAACCTAATCCTAAACCTAACACCTAACACTACCCCTAACCCTAAACCTTACCCTCACCCTAACCCTAACCATAACCCCTAACCCCTAACCCTAACCCTAACCCTAACCCTTACCCATACCCTAAGCCTAACCTTAACCCTAACCCTAACCCTAATCCTAACCCTTACCCTAACCCCAACCCTAACCCTTATCCTAACCCTAAACTTAACCCTAAACCTAACCCTAACTCTAACCCTAACCCTTACCCTTACCCTAACACTAAATCTAACCCTAACCCTAACCCTTACCATTACCCTAATTCTAACCCTAACCCTAACCCTAACCCTTACCCCAACCCTAACCCTAAATGTAACCCTAACCCTTACCCTTACCCTACCACTAACCCTAAACTTAACCCTAACCCTAACCCTAACCCTTACCCTTACCCGTACTCTAACCCTAACCCCAACCTTAACTCTAACCCTAACCCTAACCCTAACCCTTACCCTTACCGTAACCCTAACCGTAACCTCAACCCTAACCCTAACCCTAACGCTTACCCTTACCATAACCCTAATCCTAACCCTAACCCTAACACTAACCCTAACACTTACCCTTACCCTAACCCTAACCCCAAACTTAAACCTAACCCTAACCCTAACCCTTAACCTAACCCTAATCCTAAACCTAACCCTTACCCTTACCCTTACCCTAACCCTAACTCTAACCTTAACCCTAACCCTAACCCTAACCCTTACCCTTACCCTAACCCTAACCCTAACCTTAACCCTGACCCTAACCCTAACACTAACCCCAACCGTTACAGTTATCCTAACACTAAACCTAACCATAATCCTAACCCTAACCCTTACCCTTACCCTAACACTAAACCTAACCCTAACCGTAACCCTAACCCTTACCCTTACCCTTGCCCTAAACCTAACCCTAACTCTAACCCTAACCCTTACCCTTACACTAACACTAAACCTAACCCTAACCCTAACCCTAAACCTAACCCTAACTTTAACGCTAACCCTAACCCTTACTCTTACCCTAACCCTAAATCTAACCCTAACCCTAACCCTACCCTTACCCTTATCCTACCCCAAATCTAAACTTAACCCTAACCCTAACCGTAACCCTAACCGTTACCCTAACCTTAACCCTAACCCTAAAACTTACCCTTACCCTAAACCTAACCCTTACCCTTACCCTAACACTAAACCTAACACGAACCCTAAACCTAACCCTAACTCATACCCTTACCCTAAACCTAACCCTAAACCTAATCCTAAACCTAACACCTAACACTACCCCTAACCCTAAACCTTACCCTCACCCTAACCCTAACCATAACCCCTAACCCCTAACCCTAACCCTAACCCTAACCCTTACCCATACCCTAAGCCTAACCTTAACCCTAACCCTAACCCCAACCCTAACCCTTACCCTAACCCCCACCCTAACCCTTATCCTAACCCTAAACTTAACCCTAAACCTAACCCTAACTCTAACCCTAACCCTTACCCTTACCCTAACACTAAATCTAACCCTAACCCTAACCCTTACCATTACCCTAATTCTAACCCTAACCCTAACCCTAACCCTTACCCCAACCCTAACTCTAAATGTAACCCTAACCCTTACCCTTACCCTACCACTAACCCTAACCTTAACCCTAACCCTAACCCTAACCCTTACCCTTACCCGTACTCTAACCCTAACCCCAACCTTAACTCTAACCCTAACCCTAACCCTAACCCTTACCCTTACCCTAACACTAAAACTAACCCTAAACCTAACCCTAACCCTAACCTTTACACTTACCCTAACCCTAACCCTAAACCTAACCCCTAACCCTAACCCTAACCCTAACCCTAACCCTTACCCTTACCGTAACCCTAACCGTAACCTCAACCCTAACCCTAACCCTAACGCTTACCCTTACCATAACCCTAATCCTAACCCTAACCCTAACACTAACCCTAACACTTACCCTTACCCTAACCCTAACCCCAAACTTAAACCTAACCCTAACCCTAACCCTTAACCTAACCCTAATCCTAAACCTAACCCTTACCCTTACCCTAACCCTAACTCTAACCTTAACCCTAACCCTAACCCTAACCCTTACCCTTACCCTAACCCTAACCCTAACCTTAACCCTGACCCGAACCCTAACACTAACCCCAACCGTTACAGTTATCCTAACACTAAACCTAACCATAATCCTAACCCTAACCCTTACCCTTACCCTAACACTAAACCTAACCCTAACCCTAACCCTTACCCTTACCCTTGCCCTAAACCTAACCCTAACTCTAACCCTAACCCTTACCCTTACATTAACACTAAACCTAACCCTAACCCTAACCCTAAACCTAACCCTAACTTTAACGCTAACCCTAACCCTAACCCCAATCCTAACCCTAAACCTCACCCTAGGCAAAATACAGTATCCATTACCCAGGATAAAATCTTCCAATAAGTAAAAGCAGACCCTTTGAAGCTGCTTTGGGGACAATGAACGACCACATTAACCGAACAACTCCTAGCAGATAGAGCATTGTCGGTGGTAATAGGGTCCCCATTGTACTTGCTCAGAGACCAGGCAGATGTAAAACCAGGTACACTGAAGCAGATACACTGAAGGTGCAGGGGGTGGAAATAGAATACCCCGCTTAGACAAAAACGATCTTAGCAGATCGAACAATTCCGTAGGAAGCTCAACGGCAAAATCCAGTACCAATTACACTGAATGAAATCCTCAAAGAAGTAACACGACATACATTGAAGTTGCTGGTGGTCAAAGAAATGACCACATTCACAAGAACAACTGTAGTAGATAGAGCAATCTCGGTGGAAGTACACTCTCCCTTGTACCTGCTCAGAGACCACGACGAAATAAAACTGGTACACTGAAGTTGAACGAGGAAGCATATAATACCCCTCTTAGCAGAAAGAGCAATGCCGTAGAAATTTGAAAGGCAAAATCCAGTAAGCATTACACTGGATGAAAACGTCCAAGAACCAAAACCAGATACATTGAAGTTGCTTGTGGTAGAAGAAATTACCATGCCTACACAGAACAACTCTTAGCAGGTAGAGATATGAGTGGTAGTACTGTCTCGGTTGTAGTCGATGAAGCACCACGCAGAAATAAAAGCAGGTACACTGAAGTTGAACGAGGAAGAATAAAATATCCCGATTAGACAAGAGGGTCCTCAGCAGAAAGAGTTATGCCGTAGGACGTTCAACGGAATAATACAGTATCAATTACCCAGGATGAAATCTTCCAAGAAGTAAAAGCATACACCTTGAAGCTGCTTAGGGGACAATGAACGACCACGTTAACCGAACAACTCCTAGCAGATAGAGCATTGTCGGTGGCAGTAGGGTCCCCATTGTACTTGCTCAGAGACCAGGCAGAAATAAAACCAGGCACACTGAAGCAGATACACTGAAGGTGCAGGGGGGGAAATATAATACCCCGCTTAGACAAAAACGATCTTAGCAGATCGAACAATTCCATAGGAAGCTCAACGGCAATATCCAGTTTGAACGAGGAAGAAGAAAATGCCCCGCTAAGACAAGAAGGTTCCCAGCAGAAAGAGCAATGCCGTATTGACTGCACCGGCAAAATCCAGCATCCATGACACTCTATGAAAACCTCCAGGAAGTGAAACGAGATACATTGAAGTTACTTGTGGTAGAAGAAATGGCCAGGTTTACGTAGAACAAATCATACTAGATAGAGCAATGTCAATGGTAGCTCGGTCTCCGTTGTACAAGATGAATCACCACGCTGAAATAAAAGCAGATACACTGAAGGTAGAGGGGGAAAAATAAAATACCCCGCTTAGACAAAAACGATCTTAGCAGATCGAACAATTCCGTAGGAAGTTCAACGGCAAACTCCAGTACCAATTACACTGGATGAAATCCTCGAAGAAGTAACATGAGATACATTGACGTTGCTTGTGGTCAAAGAAATGAGCACGTTCACAAGAACAACTCTAGGAGACAGAGAAAACTCGGTGAAAGGACAGTCTCCCTTGTACCTGCTCAGAGAACACGACGAAATAAAAGCTGGTACACTGAAGTTGAACGAGGAAGCATATAATACCCCGCTTAGCAGAAAGAGCAATGCCGTAGAAATTTGAACGGCAAAATCCAGTAAGCATTACACTGGATGAAAACGTCCAAGAACTAACACCAGATACATTGAAGTTGCTTGTGGTAGAAAAAATGACCACGCATACACAGAACAACTCTTAGCAGATGGAGGTATATGAGTGGTAGTACTGTCTCGCATGTAGTCATTGAAGCACCACGCAGAAATAAAAGCAGGTACAATGAAGTTGAATGAGGAAGGATGAAATATCCCGATTAGACAAGAAGTTCCTCAGCAGAAAGAGCAAAACGTAACCCTAACCCTAACCCTAACCCTAACCCCTAACCTTGCCCTAACCCTAACTCCAGCCCTAACCCTAACCCTAACCCTAACACTTACCCTTACCCTAACACTAAACCTAACCCTAAACCTAACCCTAACCCCTAACCCTAACCCTAACCCTTACCCTTACCCTAACCCTAAATCTAAACCTAACCCTAACCCTTACCCTAAATTTAACCCAAAACCTAACCCTAAACCGAAACCTAACCCTAACCCTAACCCTATGCCTTACCCTTACCCTAACCCTAACCCTAACCTAACCCTAACCCTTACCTAACCCTAATCCTAACCTTAACCCTTACACTAACCCTAAACCTAACCCTAAACCTAACCCTAACCCTTACCCTTACCCTAACCCCAGCCCTTACCTTAACCCTAACCCTAACCCTAACCATAAATCTAACCCTAATAATTACCCTTACCCTAACCCTAACCCTAACTCTAACCCTTACCCTTACCCTAACCCTAACCACAACATTAAACCTAACCTTAAACTTAAACCTAACCCTAACTCTAACCCTAATCCTTACGCTTACCATAACACTAAGCCTAACCCTAACACTAAACCTAACTCTAACCGTAAACGTAACCCTAACCCTAAACCTTACACTTACCTTTACTCTAACCCTAACCCTAATGCTTACCCTTACCCTAACCATAACCGTAACCCTAACCCTTACCCTTACCCTAACCCTAACCCTAAACCTAACCCTTACCCTAACACTAACCGTAACCCTAACCTTAACCGTAACCCTTACCCTAACTCTAACCCTAAACCTTACCCTAACCCTAACCCAACCCCTAATCCCTAATCCTAACACTAACGTTTACCCTTACCCTACCCTAACCCTAACCCTAAACCTAACCCTTACCCTTACCTAACCCTAAAACTAACCCTAACCCTAGCCCTAAACCTAACCCTAACCCTTACTCTTACCCCAACCGTAACGATAACCTTAACCCTAAACCTAACCCTATCACTAACCCTAACCCTAAACCTAACCATAATCCTAACCCTAACCCTAACCCTAACTCTAACCCTAACCCTAACCGTAATGCTTACCCTTACGCCAACCCTAACCCTAAACCTAACCCTTACCCTAAACCTAACCCTAACCCTAATCCTTACCCTTACCCTAACCCTAACCTTAACCCAAACCCTAAACCTAACACTAACCATAACACTAACCCTAACCCTTACCTTAACTCTAACACTAACCCTAAGTCTAACCCTAACCATTGCCATAACCCTAACCCTAACCCTAACCCTTCCGGTTTCCATAACTCTAACCATAACCCTAACCCTAAAGCTTACCCTTACATTACCCTACTGAAAATCTAACCCTAACCATTGCCATAACCCTAACCCTAACCCTAACCCATACCCTAACCATAACCCTAACTCTAACCCTGACCCTAAACCTAACCCTTACCCTTACCCTAACCCTAAACCTAACCCTAACCCTAACCCTTACCCTAAGCCTAAACCTTAACCTAACCCTAACCTTAACACTAACACTAACCTTAACCCTAACCCGAACCCTAACCCTTACCCTCACCCTAACCCTAAAACTAATCCTAACCCAAACCCTAACCCTAATGCTAAACCTAACCCTAAACCTCACCCTTACCTTAACCCTAACCCTAACCTTAACCCTAACCCTAGCCCTAAACCTAACCCTACCCCTAACGCTAACCGTAACCGTGACCCTTACGCTAACCCTAACCATAACCCTAACCCTAACCCTTACCCTTACCCTATCCCTAACCCTAACCCTAACTCTAACCCTAAACCTTATCCTTACACTAACACTAACCGGAACCCTAACCCTAAACCTAAACCTAAAGCTAACCCTAACCCTAACCCTAATCCTAACCCTAAACCTAACCCTAACTCTAACCCTAATCCTTACCCTTACCCTAACCCTAACCCTAAACCTAACCCTAACCATAACCCTAACCCTTACCCTAACCCTAAACCTTACCCTTATTCTAACTCTAACCCTAACCCTTATACTTACCCTAATTCTAACCCTAAACCTAACCCTTACCCTAACTCTAATCTTAACCCTAACCCTAACCCTAACCATTACCCTAACCCTATACCTAACCAAAACCCTAACCCTAACCATTACCCTAACCCTAACCCTAACCCTAACCCTTCCCCTTCCCCTAACCCTAATCCTAAACCTAACCCTAAACCTTACCCTTACCATAACCCTACCCTAACTCTAACCCTAACCTTTGCCATAACCCTAACCCTACACCTAACCCTTCACCTTCCCCTTACCCTTACCCTAACCCTAACCCTAAAACTTACCCTTACCTTACCCTACCCTAACTATAAACCTAACCATTGCTATAACCCTAACCATAACCCTAAACCTAACCCTAACCCAAAAACTAAACCCAAACCTAACCCTAACCCTAATCCTAAACCTTCCCCTTCCCCTAACCCTTACTCTAACCCTAATCCTAAACCTTGCCCTTACCTTACCCTAACCTAACTCTAACCCTAACCATTGCCATAACCCTAACCCTAACCCTTACCCTAACCCTAACCCTATCCCTAACCCTAACTCTAACCCTGACCCTAACCCTAACCCTAACCCTAACCTTAACCCTAACCCTTAACCTAACCCTAACCCTAACCCTAAAACTAAACCTAACTCTAACCCTAACCCTAACTCATACCCTTACCTTCACCCTAACCCTAACCCCAACACTAACCCTAACCCTAACACTAAACCTAACCCTAACCCTAACCCTAACCTAACCCTTACCCTTACCCTTACCCTAAACCTAAACCTACCCCTAACTCTAACCCTAAACCTTGCCCTTACCCTAACCCCAAACCTAACCCAAACCCTAACCCTAACCCTAAACTTTACCCTTAGCCTATCCCTAACCCTAATCTTAACCCTAAACCTAACCCTAACCCTAAAACTAACCCTCACCCTAACCGTAACCCTTACCGTATCCTTAACCTAACTCTAACCCTAACTTTAACCCTAACACTAAACCTTACCCTAACCCTAACCCTCACCCTAACCCTATCTCTATCCCTATCCATAACACTAAACTTTACCCTAAACCTAACCCTAACCCTAAACCCTAACCCTAACCGGAACCCTTATTCTTACCCTAACACTAACCCTAAACCTAACCCTAAACCTAACCCTAACCCTATCCATAACACTGAACCTTACCCTTACCCTTACCCTAACCCTAACCCTAACACATACCCTTACCCTAACCCGATCCCCAACCCTAACACTAACCATAATACTAACCCGAACCCTAACCCTAACCCTAACCATAACACTGATCCTTACCCTAACCCTAACCCTAACCCTAACCCCTAACCCTAACCGGAACCCTTACCCTTACCCTAACCCTAACCCTAACCCTAAACTTAAACCTAACCCTAACCCTAACCGTAAACCTAACCCTTACCCTCACCCTAACCCTAAAACTAATCCTAACCCAAAACCTAACCCTAACCCTAAACCTAACCCAAACCCTTATCCTTACCTTAACACTAACCCTAACCTTAACCCTAACCCTAACCCTAACACTTACCCTTACCCTTAGCAGAACCTTAACCCTAACCTTGACCCTAACCCTAACCCTAACCGTAACCCTTACCCTAACTCTAAACCTAACAATAACCCAAACCCTAACCCTAACTCTAACCCTAACCCTAACACTAACCATAACACATACCCTTACCCTAAGCCTAACCCTAACCTTAACCCTAACCCTAACCCTAACCCTAACCTTAACCTAACCCTAACCCCAACCCTTACCCTTACCCTAACCCTAGCACTAACCCTAACCCTTACTCTTACCCTAACACTAACCCTAACCCTAAACCTTACCCTTCCATTAAACTTAACCTAACCCTAACCCTAACCCTTACCATAACTCTAACCCTAAACCTAACCCTAACCCTTACCCTAACCCCAACCCTAACCCTAACCCCTAACCCTAACCCTAACCCTTACCCTTACCCTATACCTAACCCTAACCTTAACCCTACCCTAACCCTAACCATAACCCTATCCTTTACCCATACCCTAACCCTAACCCAAAAACTAAAACCAACCCTAAACCTAACCCTAACCCTAACACTAACCCTAACCCCTAACCCTAACCCTAACCCTTACCCTTACCCTAACCCTAACCCTAATCCTAACCCTAACCTTTACGCTTACCCTAACCCTAAACCTAACTCTAACCCTAACCCTAACCCTTACCCTTACCCTAGCCCTAACGCTAACCTTAACCCTAACCCTAACCCTAACCCTAAACCTAACGCTAACCCTAACTCTAACCCTTACCCTAACCCTAATTCCAACCCTAAACCTAAGCCTAATCCTAACCCTAACCCTAACCCTTACACTAACCCTAACCCTAACCCTAACCCGAACTCTAAACCTAATCCTTACACTTACCGTAACCCTAACCCGCACCCTAACCCTAAACATAACCCTAATCCTCCCCTCTAAACCTAACTCTAACTCTAACCCTACTTCTTACCCTTACCCTAACCCTAAACCTAAACCTAAACCTAACCCTAACCGTAACACTTACCCTTACCCTAACCCTAACCCTTAGCCTTACTCTAACCCTAAACCTAACCCTGACCCTAACATTGACCCTTACCCTTACCCTAACCCTAACCCTAACCTTAACCTAACCCTAAACCTAACCCTAACCTTAAAGCTGTCCCTAACTCTAACCCTAAATCTAACCATAACCCTAATCCTAACCCTTACCCTTACGTTTACCCTAACCGTAACCCCAACCCTAACCCTAACCCTAACACTGAACCTAACCCTAAACCTAACCCTAACCCTTACCCTTACCCTTACCCTAAACTTAACCCTAACCCTACCCTAACCCTTACCCTTACCCTACCCCTAACCCTAACCTTAACCTTAACCCTAACCCTAAACCTAACCCTAACCCTAACCCTTACCCTTACCCTAACACTAAACCTAACCCTAACCCTAAACCTAAACCTTACCCTTACCCTAATCCTAACCCTAACCCTAATCCTAAACCTAACACCTAACCGTAACCCTACCCTAACCCTTACCCTTACCTTAACCCTAACCCTAACCTTAACCTTAACCCTAACCCTAAAACTATCCCTTACGCTTACACTAACCCTAAACCTAACCGTAACCCTAACCCTAACCCTAATCCTTACCGTTACCCTAACACTAACCCTTACAATAACCCTAAACCTAACCCTAACACAAAACCTAACCCTTACCCTAACCCTTACCCTAACACTAAACCTAACCCTAAACCTAACCCTAACCCTAAAACTTCCGCTTCCCCTAACACTAAACCTAACCCTACCTCTAACCCTAACCCTTACCCTAAGCCTAACCCCAACCCTAACCTTAACCCTAACCCTAACCCTAACCCTAAACCTAACCATAAACCTAACCCTAACCCTAACCCTAAACATAAACCTAACCCTAACCCTTACCCTTAGCCTAACCCTAACCCTAACTTTAACCCTAACCCTAACCCTAACCCTAAACCTAATCCTAAACCTTAACCCTAAACCTAACTCTAAACCTAAACCGAACTCTAACCCTTATTTTAACCCTAATCCTAACCTTAACATTAACCTTGACCCTTACCCTTACCCTAAACCTAAACCTCACCCTAACCCTAAACCTAAACCTAACACTTACCCTTAACCTAACCTTAATCCTAACCCTTACCCTAACCCTAAACTTAACCCTAACATTAACCCTAACCCTAAATCTTACCCTTACCCTAACACTAAAACTAACCCTAACTCTAACCCTAAACCTAACCCTAACCGTTACCCTAACCCTAACCCTAACCCTAACTCTAAACTAAAACTAACCCTAACACTTACCCTAACCCTAACCCTAAATTTAACATTAACCCTGACCCTTACCCTTACCCTAACCCTTACCCTTACCCTAACCCTAACCTTAACCTTAACCTTAACCCTAACCCTAAAACTATCACTTACCCTTACCCTTACCCTAAACCTAACCCTAACCCTAACCCTAAACTTAACCCTAAACCTAACACTAACCCTAACACTTACCCTTAACCTAACACTAAAACTAACTCTAACCCTAACCCTAACCCTTACCCTTACCCTAACCCTAAACCTAACTTTAACCCTACCCCTAACCCCAACCCTAACCCTTACCCTAACCCTAAACCTAACCCTAACCCAAACAATAACCCAGCCCTAACCCTAACCTTAACCCTTAACTTTACCCTAACCCTAACCCTAACCTTAACGCTAACACTAACCCTATCCCTAAACCTTACCCTTACCCTAACCATAACCCTAACCCTAACCTTAACCCTAACCCTAACCCTAACCCTTACCCTAACCCTAACCGAACCCTAACCCTAACACTACCCCTACCCCTAACCCTAAACTTAACCCTAACAATAACCCTTACCCTAACCCTAACCCTAACGCTAACCTTAACCCTAAACCTAACCCTTACCCTAACCCTAAACATAACCCTAACATTAACTCTAACCCAAATCTTAAACCTTACCCTTACCTTTTCCCTAACCCTAACCCTAAACCTAATCCTAACCCTAACCCTAAACCTAACACTTACCTTAACCCTAACCCTAACCCTTACCCTTACTCTTACCCTAACTCTAATCCTAACCCTTAACATAGCCCTAAACCTAACCCTAACCCTTAACCTAACCCTAACCCTAACCCTAACCCTAACCCCAACCCTAACCCTAACCCTAACACTAAACCTAACCCTAACCCTAACCCTAACCCTTACCCTAACCCTAACCCTAACCCCTAACCCTAACCTTAACCCTAACCATAAACCTAACCCCTAACTCTAACCCTTACCCTTACCTTTACCCTAACCCTAACCCTAACCTTAACCCTAACCCTAAACCTAAACCTAAACATAACCCTAAACCTAACCCTAACCCTTACCCTTACCTTTACCCTAACCCTAATCCCAACCCTAACCCTAACCCTAACCCTAAACCTAACCCTAAACCTATACCTAATCATAACACTTACCCTTACCCTAAACCTAACGATAAACCTAACCACTAACCCTAAACGTAACCCTTAACCTTACCTAACACTAACCCTAAGCCTAACCTTAACCCTAACCCTAACCCTAACCCTAACCCTAACCATAACACTAACCCTTACACTAACCCTAATCCTAACCCTAACACTAACCCTTACCTTACCCTAAACCTAACCCTAATCTTAACCTTAACCCTAACCCTAACCCTAACTCTAATCCTAATCCTTACCCTAACCCTAAACCTAACTGTAACCCTAAACCTAACCCTAACACTACCAGTTACCCTAACCCTTACCCTAACCCTTACCCTTACCCTAACACTAACCCTCACCCTTACACTAACCCTAACCCTAACCCTTACAGTAAACGTAACACTAACCCTTACCCTTACCCTAACCCTCAACCTAACCCTACCCCAAACCGTAACCCTAATCCTTACCCCTACCCTAACCCTAAACCTAACCCTAAACCAAACCCTAACCCTTACCCTTGCCTTTACCCTAACTCTAAACCCAAGCCTACCCGTAACCCTAACACTAAACCTAACCCTAACCCTAACCCTTACCCTAAACCTAACCCTAGCCCTAACCCTTACCCTTAACCTAACCCTAACTTTAACCCTAAACCTAACCCTAACCCAAACCCTAAACTTAAACCTAACCCTAACCCTAACCCTTACCCTTACCCTAACCCTAAACCTAACCCTAACACTAACCCTAACCCTAACCCTTACCCTTACCTTACCCCTAACCTAAACTTAAACCTAAAGTTAACCCTAACCCTAACCCTAATCCTTACCCTTACCCTAACCCTAACCCTTACCCTTAGCCTAACCGTAACTCTAAACTTAACCCTAACCCTAACCGTAACCCTAACCCTAAACGTAAACATAACCCTAATACTAACCCCAACCCTAACCCTAACACTAACCCTAACCCTAAGCCTAACCCAAACCCTAACTCTAACCCCAACCCTACCCTAATCCTTACCCTAACCCTATTGTAAACCATAACTCTTACCGTAACCCTAACCCTTACCCTAAACCTAATCCTAAAACTACCCTTAACGCTAACCCTAACCATAACACTTACCCTTACACTAAACCTAACCCCTAACCCTAAACTTAACCCTGACCCTCACCCAAACCCTATCCCTAACCCTAACCCCTAACCCTAACCCTAACCCTACACCTTACCCTTACCCTAAACCTAAACCTAAACCTAACCCTAACACTTCCGCTTACCTAATCCTAACCCTAACCTTAACCCTAAACCTTAACCTTACCCTCACCCTTACCCTAACTCTAACTCTAACTCTTACCATAACCCTAACCCTAACCCTGACCCTAACCCTAACCATAACCCTAGCCTAATCCTAACTCTAACCCTAACACTAACCCTAACCCTTACCCTAACACTAACCCTAACCTTAACCTATCCCTAACCCTAACCCTAACCCTTACCCTAACCCTAAACCTAACACTACCCCTAACCCTAAACCTAACCCCAACCCTAACACTAACCCTAACCCTAACCCTAACCCTTACCCTAACTCTAACCCTAACCCTAACACTAAACCCTAACCCTAACCTTAACCCTAACACTAACACTAACCCTAACCCGTAACCCTAACCTTAACCCTAACCCTAACCCTAACCCTAACCTTACCCTAACCCTAAACTTAACCTTAAACTTAACACTAACCCTAACCCTAACCCATACCCTAACGCTAAACCTAACCCTAACCCAAACCTAACCCTAATCCTTACCCTTACCTTTACCCTAACCCTAACTCCAACCCTAACCCTTACCCTAACACTAACCCTAACCCCTATCCCTAACCCTAACCCTTACCCTTACCCTAACCCTAACCCCAATCGTAACGCTAACCATTACCCTTAACCTAACCCTAAACCTAACCCTAACCCTAACCCTTACCCTTATCCTAACCCTAACGCTAAACTTAACCCTAACCCTAACCCTAAACCTAACACTAACCTTAAACCTAGCCCTAAACCTAACCCTAACCCTAACCCTAACCCTTACCCTTACCCTAACCCTAACCCTTACCCTTACCCTAACCCTAACCCTAACCCTAATCCTAAACCTAACCCTAATTCTAACGCTAACCCTAACCCTTCCCTAACCCTAAACGTAACTCTAACCCTAAATCTAACCCTAATCCTTACCCTTACCCTAACCCTAACCCGAACCCTAACCCTAAACATAACCCTAAACCTAACCCTAACCCTAACCCTAATCCTAACCCTAAATTTAACCCTAACTCTAACCCTAATTCTTAACCTTACCCTAAACCTAACCCTGAACATAAACCTAACCCTAACCGTAACCCTAACCCTTACCCTAACCCTAACCGTTACCCTTACTCTAAACCTAAACCTAACCCGAACCCTTACCCTTACCCTTACCCTAAACCTAACCCTCACCCTAAACCTTACCCTTACACTAACCCTAACTCTAACCCTTACCCTACCATAAACCAAACCCTTACACTTAGCCTAACCCTAAACCTTACCCTTACTCTAACCCTAATCCTAAACCTAACCCTAACCCTAACCCTTACCCTAAACCTAACCCTAACCCTAACCCTTACCCTTTCCCTGACCCTAACCCTAACCCCAACCCTTACCCTTACACTTACCCTAACCCTAACCCTAACCCTTACTCTAAACCTAACCCTAACCCTAACCCTAACCTTAACCCTAAACCTAACCCTAACCCAAACCCTAACCTTAAACCTAAACCTAACCCTAACCCTTACCCTTACCCTAACCCTAAAACTAACCCTAACCCTAACCCTAACCCTTACCCTTACCTTACCCCTAACCTAAACTTAAACCTAAACTTAACCCTAACCCTAACCCTAACCCTTACCCTAACCCTAACCCTAACCCTTACCCTTAGCCTAACCGTAACTCTAAACTTAACCCTAACCCTAACCGTAACCCTAACCCTAAACGTAAACATAACCCTAATACTAACCCTAACCCTAACCCTAACACTAACCCTAACCCTAAGCCTAACCCTAACCCTAACTCTAACCCCAACCCTACCCTAATCCTTACCCTAACCCTATCGTAAACCATAACTCTTACCGTAACCCAACCCTTACCCTAACGCTAATCCTAAAACTACCCTTAAAGGGAACCCTAACCATAACACTTACCCTTACCCTAAACCTAACCCCTAACCCTAAACGTAACCCTTACCCTCAGCCAAACCCTATCCCTAACCCTAACCCCTAACCCTAACCCTAACCCTAAACCTTACCCTTACCCTAAACCTAACCCTAACCCTATCCCTAAACCTTACCCTTCCCCTAACCCTAAACCTAACCCTAACCCTAACACTAACCCTAAATTTTACCCTAAGCCTAACCCTAACCCTAAACTTAACCCTAATCCTAACCCTAACCCTAACCCTTACCCTAACCCTAAACCTAACCCTAACAATAAACCTAACCCTTACCCTTACCTTTACCATAACCATAACGCCAACCCTAAACCTAACCCTAACACTAAACCTAACCCTAACCCTAACCCTAAACCTAACCCTAACCCTAACCCTAACCCCTAACCCTAACCCTAACCTTACCCTTACCCTAACCATAACGCTAATCTTAACCCTAACCCTAAACCTAACCCTAACCTTAACCCTAACCCTAAACCTAACCCTAACCGTAACCCTTACCTTTACCCTAACCCTAACCCTAACCCTTACCCTTAACTTTACCCTAACCATAACGCCAACCCTAACCCTAACCCTAACACTAAACCTAACCTTAACCCTAACCCTAACCCTAACACTTCCGCTTACCTAATCCTAACCCTAACCCTAACCCTAAACCTTAACCTTACCCTTACCCTTACCCCAACTCTAACCCTAACTCTTACAATAACCCTAACCCTAACCCTAACCCTGACCCTAACCCTAACCCTAACCCTAGCCTAACCCTAACTCTAACCCTAACACTAACCCTAACCCTTACCCTAACACTAACCCTAACCTTAACCTATCCCTAACCGTAACCCTAACGCTTACCCTAAACCTAACCCTAAACCTAACACTAACCCTAACCCTAAACCTAACCCCAACCCTAACACTAACCCTAACCCTAACCCTAACCCTAACCCTTACCCTAACTCTAACCCTAACCCTAACCCTAAACCCTAACCCTAACCTTAACCCTAACATTAACACTAACACTAACACGTAACCCTAACCTTAACCCTAACCCTAACCCTAACCCTAACCTTACCCTAACCCTAAAATCAACCTTAAACTTAACCCTAACCCTAACCCTAAACCATACTCTAACGCTAAACCTAACCCTAACCCAAACCTAACCCTAATCCTTACCCTTACCTTTAACCTAAACCTAACCCCAACCCTAACCCTTACCCTAACACTAACCCTAACCCCTATCCCTAACCCTAACCCTTACCCTTACCCTAACCCTAACCCAAATCGTAACCCTAACCATTACCCTTACCCTAACCCTAAACCTAACCATAACCCTAACCCTTACCCTTACCCTAACCCTAACGCTAACCTTAACCCTAACCCTAACCCTAAACCTAACACTAACCTTAAACCTAACCCTAAACCTAACCCTAACCCTAACCCTAGCCCTTACCCTTACCCTAACCCTAACCCTTACCCTTAACCTAACCCTAACCCTAACCCTAAACCTAAACCTAATCCTAACGCTAACCCTAAGCCTTCCCTAACCCTAACCGTAACTCTAACCCTAAATCTAACCCTAATCCTTACCCTTACCCTAACCCTAAGCCGAACCCTAACCCTAAACATAACCCTAAACCTAACCTTAACCCTAACCCTAATCCTAACCCTAAATTTAACCCTATCTCTAAACCTAATTCTTACCCTTACCCTAAACCTAACCCTGAACATAAACCTAACCCTAACCCTAACCCTAACCCTTACCCTAATCCTAACCGTTACCCTTACTCTAAACCTAAACCTAACCCTAACCGTAACCCTTACCCTTACCCTAAACCTAACCCTCACCCTAAACCTTACCCTTACACTAACCCTAACTCTACCCTTTCCCTTACCATAAACCTAACCCTTACACTTACCCTAACCCTAAACATTACCCTTACTCTAACCCTAACCCTAAACCTAACCCTAACCCTAACCCTTACCCTAAACCTAACCCTAACCCTAAACCTTACCCTTACCCTGACCCTAACCCTAACCCTAACCCTAACCCTTACTCTAACCCTAACCCTAACCCTAACCCTAACCCTTCCCCTAAACCTAACACTAAACTTTACCCTAAACCAAACCCCAACCCTTACCCTAAACTAACCCTGGACCTAACCATAACCCAAACCCTAACCCTAACCCTTACCCTTGCCTTTACCCTAATCCTAACCCCATCCCTAACCCTAACCATAACACTAAACCTAACCCTAACCGTAACCCTAAACCTTACCCTAACCATAACTCTAACCCTAACCCCTAAACCTAACCCTACGCTTACCCTTACCCTCAACCTAACCCTAACCCTAACCCTTACTGTTACCCTAAACCTATCCCTTACCCTAACCCTAACCCTAACCCTAACCCTTACCATAAACCTACCCCTAAACCTTACCCTTACCCTTACCCTAACCCTAAACCTAACCCTAACCCTAACCCTAACCCTAACCCTTACACTTAACCTTAGCCTAACCCTAACGCCAGCCTTAACCCTAACCCTAACCCTAACCCTAAATCTAACCCTAAACCTTACACTTACCCTAACACTAAACCTAACCCTAAACCTAACCCTACCCCTAACCCTTACCCTTAGCCTAACCCTAACCCTAACCTTAACCCTAACCCCTACCCTAACCCTAACCCTTACTCTTACCCTTACCCTTACCCTAACCCGGAACCTAACCCTAACCCAAAACCTAACCCTAACCCTAACCCTAACCCTAAACTTAACCCTAACCCTAACCCTAACTCTAAACCTAACCTTAACCCTGACCCTAACCCTAACCCTAACCCTTACCCTTACCCTAAACCTAAACCTAACCCTAATCCTAACCCTAACCCTAACCCTTACCCTTACCCTACCCCTAACTTAACCTTAACCCTAACCCTAACCCTAACCCTAACCCTTACCCTTACCCTAACCCTAACCCTAACCATAACCCTTACCCTTACGCTAACCCTAACCCTAAACTTAATACTAAACTTAACCCAAACCCTAATCCTTAACCTTACCCAAACCCTAACCCTAACCCTTATGCTTACCCTAACACTAAACCTAACCCTAACCCTTACCCTTACCCTAAACCTAACACTAACCCTAATCCAAAACATAACACCTAACCCTAACACTAACCCTAACCCTTACCCTTACCCTAACCCTAACCCTAACATTAACCCTAACCCTAACACTAAACCTATCCCTTACACTTACCCTAACCCTAAACCTAATCCTAACCATAACCCTAAGTGTAACCCTTACCGTTACCCTAACCTAACCCTAATAATAACCCTAACTCTAACCCTAATCCTAACCCTAACCCTTACCCTAACCCTTACCCTAACCCTAACCCTAACCCTTCCACTTACCTAATCCTAACCCTAACCCTAACCCTAAAACTTAACCTTACCCTTACCGTTACCCTAACTCTAACCCTAACCCTTACCATAACTCTAACCCTAACCCTAACCCTGACCCTAACCCTAAACCTAACCCTAACCTAACCCTCACTCTAACCCTAACATTAACCCTAACCCTTACCCTAACACTAACCCTAACCTTAACCTATCCCTAACCCTAACCCTAACCCTTACTCTAACCGTAAACCTAACCCTAACCCTAACCCTAACCCTAACCCTTACCCTTACTTTACCCTAACCCGAACCCCAACCCTAACCTTATCCCTAGCACTAACCCTATCCCTAACACTAACCTTAACCCTTACCGTAACCCTCACCCTAACACGAACCCCAAACCCTAACCCTAACCTTAACCCTGACCCTAAACCTAACACTAACCCTAAACTTAAACCTAACCCTAAACTTAACACTAACCCTAATCCTAACCCTAACCCTTACCCTAACCCTAACCTAACCCGAACCTAAACAAAACCCTAACCCTAACCCCTAACCCTAAACATAACACTAAACCTAATCCTAACCATAACCCTAACCCTTACCTTTACCCTAACCCTAACCCTAACCTAAACCTTACCCTTAACCCTAACCCTAACTCTAACCCTAATCCTTACCCTTACCCTATACCTAACCATAACCCTAAACCTAACACTAACCCTAACCCTTACCCTAAACCTAAACCTAACCGTGACCCTAACCCTAACCCTAAACCTAACCGTAACCCTTACCCTTACACTAAACCTAACCCTAACCCTAACCCTTACTGTTACACTAACCCTAAACCTTACCCTTACCCTTGCCTTTACCCTAACCCTAACCCATCCCTAACCCTAACCCTAACACTAAACCTAACCCTAACCCTAAACCTAACCCTTACCCTAACCCTAACCCTAACCCTAAACCTAACCCTAAACCTAACCCTAACCCTTACCCTTACCCTAAACCTAACCCTAATCCTAACCCTTACTGTTACCCTAACCCTAACCCTTACCCTAACCCTAACCCTAAATCTAACCGTAACCCTTACCCTAACCCTAACCCTAACCCTTACCATTACCCTAACACTAAACCTAACCCTAACCCTAACCCTAACCCTTATCCTTACCCTAACCCTAACTTTTACCTAAACCTAACCCTAACCCTAACCCTTATCCTAACCCGAAACCTAACCCTAAACCAAAACCTAAGCCTAACCCTTACCCTAACCCTTACCCTAAAACTAACCTTAACCCTAACCCTAACAATAACCCTAACCCTTACCCTAACCTAACCCTAACCCTAACCCTAACGCTAACACTTACCCTAACCCTAACCCTAACCCTAACCTCTAACCGTAACACTAACGCCAACCCTAACCCTAACCTAACACTAAACCTAACCCTAACCCTAATCCTAACCCTTAACCTCACCCTAACCCTAACCGTAACCCTAATCCCTAAAACTAACCCTAAACCTTACCCTTACCCTAAACCTAACCCTGACCCTAACCCTAACCCTAAACCTTACCCTTCCCCAACCCTAAACCTAACCCTAACCCTAGCACTAACCTGAACGCTTACCGTAAGCCTAACCCTCACCCTAACCCTAACCCTAACCCTAAAACTTACCCTTATCCTAAACCTAACCATGACCCTAACCCTAACCCTAAACCTTACCCTTCCCCTAACCCTAAACCTAACCCTAACCTTAGCACTAAGCCGAACCCATACCGTAAGCCTAACCCTAACCCTAAACTTAACCCTTACCCTAACACTAACTCTTACCCTTAGCCTAACCCTAACCCTAACCTTAACCCTAACCCTAACCCTAACCCTAACCCTAACCCTAAACCTAACCATAACCCTAACCCTAACCCTAATCCTAACCCTAACTCTAAACCTAAACCTAACCCTAACCCTTACCCTAAACCTAACAACAACCATAACCCTAACCCTAACCCTAACCCTTACCCTAACCCTAAACAAAACCTAACCCTAACTCTAATCCTTCCCTTACCTTTACCCTACCCTAAGTCCAACCCTAACCCTAACCATAACACTAAACCTAACCCTGACCCTAATCCTAACTCTAACCCTAATCCTTACCCTTACCCTAAACCTAACCATAACCCTAAACCTAACCCTAACTCTAACCCTTCCCCTAAACCTAACCCTAACCCTGACCCTAACCCTAACCCTAAACCTAACAGTAACCCTTACACTTACCCTAACCCTAACCCTAACCCCTAACCCTAACCTTAACCCTGAACCTAACACTAAAACTAACCCTAACCTTAACCATAACCCTAAACCTTTCCCTTACCCTAACTCTAAACATACCCCAAACCCAAACCCTAACCCTGACCCTAACCCTAACCCTTACCCTTACCCTTACCCTAACCCTAACCCTAACCTTAACCCTAACCCTAACCCTAACCCTAACCATTACCTTACCCTAACCCTAAACCTAACCCTAACCCAAACCCTAACCTTAACCCTACCCCTAACACTAACCCTTACACTAACCCGAAATCTAACCGTAACCTTAACCCTAGCCCAAAACCTTACCCCTATCCTAACTCTAAATCTAACCCTAAAACAAACCCTAACCCAAACCCTAACCCTAATCCTAACCCTAACCCTAACCTTAACCCAAACCCTAACCCTTACTCTTACCCTAACCCTATACTTAATCCTAACCTTAACCATAACCCTAACTCTAAACCTAACCCTAATCCTTACCCTAACTCTAAACCTAACCGTAACCCAAACCCTAACCCTAACCCTAACCCTAACACTTACACTAACCTTAACCCTTACCCTAACTATAACCCTTACCCTTACCCTAACCCTAACCCTAACCTTAACCTTAACCCTAACCCTAACCCTAAGTCTAACCCTAATTCTTACCCGTACCCTAACCCTAACCATAACCCTAAACCTAAACCTAACCCTAAACCTTACCCTAACCCTAACCTTTACCCTTACCTAACGCTAACCCTAACCTTTACCCTTATCCTAAACCTATCCCTAACACTCACCCTTACACTAACCCTAACCCTAACACTTACCCTAATCCGAACCCTAACCCTAACCCTTACCCTAACCTTAAACCTAAACCTTACCCTTACCCTAACCCTAAACCTAACCCTCACACAAACCCTAACCCTAACTCTAACCCCTACCCTTAACTTTACCCTAACCCTAACCCCAACCCTAACCCTAACCCTAACACTAAACCTAAACCTAAACCTAACCCTAACGCTAAACCGTACCCTTCGCCTAACCCTAAACCTAACCCTAACCCTAACCCTAACCCTTACCCTAAACCTAACAATAACACTAACCCTTACCATTATGCTAACCCTAATCCTAACCTTAACCCTAAACCTAACTCTAACCCTAATCCTTAACCTTACCCTAACCCTAACCGTAACCCTTACCCTTACCCTAAAACTAAACCTAACACTACCCCTAAACCTAACCCTAACCCTTACCCTTACCCATACCCTAAACCTAACCCTAATCCTAACCCTAACCCTAACCCTTACCCTAACACTAACCCTAACCCTAACCCTAACCCTTACCCTAATCCTAACCCTAACCCTAACCCTAACCCTTACCCTAACCCTAATCCTAACCCTTCCGCTTACCTAATCCTAACCCTAACCCTAACCCTAAACCTTAACCTTACCCTTATCCTTACCCTAACTCTAACCCTAACCCTTACCATAACCCCAACCCTAACCCTAACCCTGACCCTAACTCTAACCCTAACCCTAACCCTAACATAACCCTAACTCTAACCCTAACACTAAACTTAACCCTAACCCTAACCCTTACCCTTACCTTTACCCTAATCCTAACCCCAACCCTAACCTTAAACCTAGCACTAAACCTAACCCTAACCCCTAACCCTAACCTTACCCTGACCCTAACCCTAACACTAACCCTAACCTTAACCCTAACCATAAACCTTACCCTTACCCTAACTCTAAACATAACCCTAACACAAACCCTAACCCTGACCCTAACCCTAACCCTTACGCTTACCCTTACCCTAACCCTACCCTAACCTTAACCCTAACCCTAACCCTAAACCTAACCATTACCCTTACCCTAACCATAAACCTAACCCTAACCCAAACCCTAACCCTAACCCTAACCCTAACACTAACCCTTACACTAACCCTAAACCTAACCCTGATCTTAACCCTAACCCTAAACCTTACCCTTATCCTAACTCTAAATCTAACCATAGAACAAACCCTAATCCAAACCCTAACCCTAATCATAAAACTCACCCTAACCATAATCCTAACCCAAACCCTAACCCTTACTCTTACCTAACCCTATACTTAATCCTAACCTTAACCATAACCTTAACTCTAAACCTAACCTTAATCCTTACCCTAACTCTACCTAACCCTAAACCAAACCCTAACCCTAACCCTAACACTTACACTAACCCTAATCCTTACCCTAACTCTAACCCTTACCCTTACCCTAATCCTAACCCTAACCTTAATCTTAACCCTAACCCTAACCCTAACTCTAACCCTAAACCTTACCCTTTCCCTAACCCTAATCCTAAACATTACCCTTATCTAAACCTAACCCTAACCCTTACCCTTACCCTAAATCTAACCCTAACACTCACCCTTACCCTAACCAAAACCCTAACCGTTACCCTAACCCTAACCCTAACCCTAACACTTACACTAAGCCTAATCCTTACATAACTCTAACCCTTACCCTTACCCTAACCCTAACCTTAACCTTAACCCTAACCCCAACCCTAACTCTAACCCTAATCCTTACCCTTACCCTAACCCTAACCATAACCCTAAACCTAAACCTAACCCTAAACCTTACCCTAACCCTAACCCTAAACTTTACCCTTAAATAACCCTAACCCAAACCCTTACCCATACCTTAAACCTAACCCTAACACTCACCCATACCCTAACCCTAACCCTAACCCTTACCCTAACCCTAACACTAACCCTAACCCTTACCCTAACCCTAACCCTAAACCTTACCCTTACCCAAACCTTAAACCTAACCCTCACACAAACCCTAACCCTAAACCTAAACCTTACCCTTAACTTTACCCTAACCCTAACCCCAACCCTAACCCTAACCCTAACACTAAACCTAACCCTAAACCTAACCCTACCGCTAAACCTTACCCTTCCCCTAACCGTAAACCTCACCCTAACCCTAACCGTAACCCAGCCCCTAACCGTAACCCTAAACCTAAACCTTACCCTTACCCTAAACCTAACCCTGACCCTAACCCTAACCCTAAACCTTCCCCTTCCCCTAACCCTAAACCTAAACCTAACCCTAACACTAACTGAACCCTTACCGTAAGCCTAAACCTAACCCTAAACTTAACCCTAACACTAACACTACCTCTTACCCTTAGCCTAACCCTAACCCTAACCTTGACCCTAACCCTAACCTTAACCCTAACCCTAAACCTAACCATAACCCTAACCCTAACCCTAACCCTATCTCTAAACCTAACCTAACCCTAACTCTAATCCTTACCCTTACCTTTACCCTAACCCTAAGGCCAACCCTAACCCTAACCCTAAACCTAACCCTAACCGTAACCATTATCCTTACCCTAACCTAACCCTAACCTTAACCATTACCCTTACCCTAACCCTAACCCTAACCCTAAACCTAACCCTAATCCTAACCCTAACCCTAACCCTTACCCTAACCCTAACCCTAACCCTAACCCTTACCCTAACCCTAATCCTAACCCTTCCGCTTACCTAATCCTAACCCTAACCCTAACCCTAAACCTTAACCTTACCCTTATCCTTACCCTAACTCTAACCCTAACCCTTACCATAACCCCAACCCTAACCCTAACCCTGACCCTAACCCTAACCCTAACTCTAACCCTAACATAACCCTAACTCTAACCCTAACACTAAACTTAACCCTAACCCTAACCCTTACCCTTCCCTTTACCCTAATCCTAACCCCAACCCTAAACTTAAACCTAGCACTAAACCTAACCCTAACCCCTAACCCTAACCTTAACCCTGACCCTAACCCTAACACTAACCCTAACCTTAAACCTAACCATAAACCTTACCCTTACCCTAACTCTAAACATAACCCTAACCCAAACCCTAACCCTGACTCTAACCCTAACCCTTATGCTTACCCTTACCCTAACCCTTACCCTAACCATAAACCTAACCCTAACCCAAACTCCAACCCTAACCCTAACACTAACCCTTACACTAACCCTAAACCTAACCCTAACCTTAACCCTAACCCTAAACCTTACCCTTATCCTAACTCTAAATCTAACCATTAAACAAACCCTAACCCAAACCCTAACCCTAATCCTAAAACTCACCCTAACCCTAACCCTAACCCAAACCCTAACCCTTACTCTTACCCTAACCCTATACTTAATCCTAACCTCAACCATAACCCTAACTCTAAACCTAACCCTAAACCTTACCCTAACTCTAAACCTAACCCTAAACCAAACCCTAACCCTAACCCTAACCCTAACACTTACACTAACCCTAATACTTACCCTAACTCTAACCCTTACCCTTACCCTAACCCTAACCCTAACCTTAACCTTAAACCTAACCCTAACCCTAACTCTAACCCTAATCCTTACCCTTACCCTAACCCTAACCATAACCCTAAACCTAACCCTAACCCTAAACCTTACCCTAACCCTAACCCTAAACTTTACCCTTATATAAACCTAACCCTAACCCTTAACCTTACCCTAAATCTAACCCTAACACTCACCCTTACCCTAACCCAAAACCTAACCGTTACCCTAACCCTAACCCTAACCCTAACCCTTACCCTAACCCTAACCCTAAACCTTACCCTTACCCTAACCCTAAACCTAACCCTCACACAAACCCTAACCCTAAACCTAACCCTTACCCTTAACTTTACCCTAACCCTAACCCCAACCCTAACCCTAAACCTTACCCTTCCCCTAACCCTAAATCTAACGCTAACCCTAACCCTAACCCTAACCCTTACCCTAAGCCTAACCCTAACCCTAACCTAAAACTAACCCTTACCCTAAGCCTAACCCTAACCCTAACCTTAACCCTAACCCTAACCCTTACCCTAAGCCTAACCCTAACCCTAACCTTAACCCCAACCATAACCCGAACCCTAACCCTAAACCTAACCCTAAAACTAACCCTAACCTTAACACTTACCCTAACCCTAAACCTAAACCTAACCCTCACCCTTAGCCTAACCCTAACCCTAACTTTTACCCTAACCCTAAACCTAATCCTAACCCTAACCCTAACCCTAACTCTAAACTTAACCCTAACCCTCACCCTTAGCCTAACCCTAACCCTAACCTCTAACCCTAACCCTAAACCTAACCCTAACCGTAACCCTTACCCTTACGCTAACCCTAATCCTAACCCTAACCCTTACCCTAAACTTAACCCTAACCCTAACCCTAACCCTTATCCTTACCCTAAAACTAAACCTAACCCTAACCCTAACCCTAACCCTTACCCTTACCCTAACACTATACCTAACCCTAACCCTAACTCTAACCATTACCCTTCCCTAACGCTAACCCTAAACCTAACCCTAAAACTAACCCTTACCCTTACACTAACACTAACCCTAACCCTACCCTAACCCTAACCCTAAACCTAAACCTTACCCTAACCCTAACCCTAACCCTAAACCTTACCCTAACCCTAACCGTATACCTAAACTTTACCCTCAACTTAACCCTAACCCTTACTTTACACTAACCCTAAATCTGACCCTAACCCAAAACCTAACAATAACCCTTACCCTAAACCTAACTCTAAACCTAACCTTAACCCTAAGCCTAACCCTAACCCTAACCCTTACCCTAACCTAACATTAAACCTAACCCTAACCCTAACCCTAACCCTTACCCTAACCGTAAACCTAACCCCTAACCCTAACCCTAACCCCAACCCTAACCCTAACCTAACACTAAACCTAACCCTAACCCTAACCCTTACCCTCACCCTGACCTTAACCGTAACCCTAACCCCTAACCCTAACCCTAACCTTTACCCTTACCTAACCATAACCCTAACCCTTACCCTTACCCTAAACCTAACCCTAACACTCACCCTTACCCTAACCCTAACCCTAACCCTCACCCTAACCCTAAACCTAACACTTACCCTTACCTAACCCTAACCCTAACCTTAACCCTTACCTAAATCTTAACCCTAACGCTAACACTAACTGTAACCCTAATCCTTACCCTTACCCTAACCCTTGCCTTAACCCTAAACCTAACCCTAACCCTAACCAAAACCCTAACCCTAACCCCTAACCCTAAACGTAACCCTTAACCTTACACTAACCCTAAAACTAATCCTAAACTTAACCCTAACCCTAACCCTAACCCTAACCCTTATCCTTACCCTAACCCTAACCCTAACCTTAACCCTAACCCTAACCCTAAACATTACCCTTACCCTAACCCTACCCTTAATCCTAAACTTAACCCTAACCCTAAACCTAAACCTAACCTTAATCCTTACCCTTACCCTAACCCTAACCCTAAACATAACCCTAACCCAAACCCTAACCCTGACCCTAACCCTAACCCTTACCCTTACCCTTACCTAACCCTAACCCTAACCTTAACCCTTACCTAAATCTTAACCCTAACCTTAACCCTAACCCTAAACTTTACCCTAACCCTAACCCTAAACCTAACCATTACCCTAAACCTAAACCTAACCCTAAACCTAAGCAAAACGCTTACCCTATCCCCTAACCCTAAACGTAAAACTTAACCTTACACTAGGCCTAAAACTAACCCTAAACTGAACCCTAACCCTAACCCTAACCCTTAACCTAACCCTAAACCTAACCCTAACCCAAACCCTAACCCTAACCCTAACCCTAACACTAACCCTTACACTAACCCTAACCCTAATCCTAACCCTAACCCTTACCCTTACCCTAACCCTAACCCTTACCTAAATCTTAACCCTAACGCTAACCCTAACTCTAACCCTAATCCTTACCCTTTCCCTAACATTAACCATAACCCTAAACCTAACCCTAACCCTAACCCTTACATTAAACCTAACCCTGACCCTTACCCTAACCCTAACCCTTACCCTTACCCTAAACCTATCCCTAACCCTAACCCTACTGTTACCCTAACCCTAACCCTTACCCTAACCCTAACCGTAACCTAACCCTAACCCTTACCGTAACCCTAAACCTAACCGTTACCCTTACCCTAACCCTAAACCGAACCCTAACCGAAACCCTAACCCTTACCCTAAACTAACCCTAAACCTAACCCTAACCCAAACCCTAACCCTAACCCTAACCCTTACCCTTGCCTTTACCCTAATCCTAACCCCATCCCTATCCCTAACCCTAACACTAAACCTAACCCTAACCCTAACCCTAACCCTAACCCTAACCCTAAAACTTATCCTTACCCTTACCCTTACCCTAACTCTAACCCTAACCCTTACCATTACTCTAACGCTGACCCTAACCCTGACCCTAACCCTAACCCTAACCTAATCCTAACTCTAACCCTAACACTAACCCTAACCCTTACCCTCACACTAACCCTAACCTTAACCCTATCCCTAAACCTAACCCTAACCCTTACCCTAACCGTAAACCTAACACTAACCCTAACCCTAAACCTATCCCTTACACTTACCTTTACCCTAACCCGAACCCCAACCCTAACCTTAACCCTAGCACTAAACCTAACAGTAACCCTAACCTTAACCCTTACCGTAACCCTCACCCTAACCCGAACCCTAAACCCTAACCCTAACCTTAACCCTGACCCTAAACCTAACCCTAACCCTAACCTTAAACCTAACCCTAAACTTAACCCTAACCCTAATCCTAACCCTAACCCTTACCCTAACCCTAACCTAACCCGAACCCTAAACAAAACGCTAACCCTAACTCCTAACCCTAAACATAACACTAAATCTAATCCTAACCATAACCCTAACCCTTACCTTTACCCTAACCCTAACCCTAACCTAAACCTTACCCTTAACCCTAACCCTAACTCTAACCCTAATCCTTACCCTTACCCTAAACCTAACCATAACCCTAAACCTAACCCTAACCCTAACGCTTACCTTAAACCTAACCCTAACCCTGACCGTAACCCTAACACTAACCCTAACCGTAACCCTTACCTTACCCTAAACCTAACCCTAACCGTAACCCTTACCTTACCCTAAACCTAACCCTAACCCTAACCCTTACTGTTACCCTAACCCTAACCCTTACCCTTTCCCTTGCCTTTACCCTAACCCTAACCCATCCATAACCCTAACCCTAACACTAAACCTAACCCTAACCCTAACCCATACCCTAACCCTAACCCTAACCCCTAAACCTAACCCTAACCCTTACCCTTACCCTAAACCTAACCCTAATCCTAACCCTTACTGTTACCCTAACCCTAACCCTTACCCTAACCCTAACCCTAAACCTAACCCTAACCCTTACCCTAACCCTAACCCTAAACCTTTCCCTTACCCTAACCCTAACCCTAACCATAACCCTAACCCTTACCCTTTCCCTAACACTAAACCTAACCCTGACCCTAACCCTAAACCTTACCCTTACCCTTACGCTAACCCTGACACTAACCGTAAAACTAACCATTACCCTTACACTAACACTAACCCTAACCCTAACCCTAACCCTTACCCTAACCCTAGCCCTAACCCTAACCCTTATCCTTACCCTAACCCTAACCCTAAACCTAACATTTACCTAAACCTAACCCTAACCCTAACCCTTACCCTAACCCTAAACCTAACCCTAAACCAAAACCTAACCCTAACCCTTACCCTAACCCTAACCCTAAAACTAATCTTAACCCTAAACCTAACACTAACCCTAACCCTTACCCTAACATAACCCTAACCCTAACCCTAACGCTAACCCTTACCCTAAACCTAACCCTAACCCTAACCTCTAACCGTAACACTAACGCCAACCCTAACCGTAACCTAACACTAAACGTAACCCTAACCCTAATCCTAACCCTTAACCTCACCCTAACGTTAACCGTAACCCTAACCCCTGACCCTAAACCTAACACTAAACTTTACCCTTACCCTAAACCTAACACTGACCCTAACCCTAACCCTAAACCTTCCCCTTCCCCTAAACCTAAACCTAACCCTAACCCTAGCACTAACCCGAACCCTTACCATAAGCCTAACCCTAACCCTAAACTTAACTCTAACCCTAACCCTAACGCTTACCCTTAACTTTACCCTAACCATAACGCCAACCCTAACCCTAACCCTAACACTAAACCTAACCTTAACCCTAACCCTAACCCTAACAATTCCGCTTACCTAATCCTAAGCCAAACCCTAACCCTAAACCTAAACCTTAACCTTACCCTTACCCTAAATCTAACCCTAACTCTTACCATAACCATAACCCTAACCCTAACCCTGACCCTAACCCTAACCCTAACCCTAGCCTAACCCTAACTCTAACCCTAACACTAACCCTAACCCTTACCCTAACACTAACCCTAACCTGAACCTATCCCTAACCCTAACCCTAACCCTTACCCTAACCCTAACCCTAAACCTAACACTAACCCTAACCCTAAACCTAACCCCAACCCTAACACTAACCCTAACCCTAACCCTAACCCTTACCCTAACTCTAACCCTAACCCTAACCCTAAACCCTAACCCTAACCTTAACCCTAACCCTAACCCTAACCCAAACCTAACCCTAACTCTAACCCTAACACTAACCCTAACCCTTACCCTAACACTAACCCTAACCTTGACCCTATCCCTAAAACTAACCCTAACCCTTACCCTAACCGTAAACCTAACACTAACCCTAAACCTAACCCTATCCCTTACCCTTACCTTTACCCTAACCCGAACCCCAACCCTAACCTTAACCCTAGCACTAAACCTAACCCTAACCCTAACCTTAACCCTTACCGTAACCCTCACCCTAACCCGAACCCTAAACCCTAACCCTAACCTTAACCCTGACCCTAAACCTAACCCTAACCCTAACCTTAAACCTAACCCTAAACTTAACCCTAACCCTAATCCTAACTCTAACCCTTACCTTAACCCTAACCTAACCCGAACCCTAAACAAAACCCTAACCCTAACCCCTAACCCTAAACATAACACTAAACCTAATCCTAACCATAACCCTAACCCTTACCTTTACCCTAACCCTAACGCTAACCTAAACCTTACCCTTAACCCTAACCCTAACTCTAACCCTAATCCTTACCCTTACCCTAAACCTAACCATAACCATAAACCTAACCCTAACCCTAACGCTTACCTTAAACCTAACCCTAAACCTGACCGTAACCCTAACCCTATCCCTAACCGTAACCCTTACCCTTACCCTAAACCTAACCCTAACCCTAACCCTTACTGTTACCCTAACCCTAACCCTTACCCTTACCCTTGCCTTTACCCTAACCCTAACCCATCCATAACCCTAACCCTAACACTAAACCTAACCCTAACCATAACCCTAACCCTTACCCTAACCCTAACCCTAACCCTAACCCATAACCTAACCCTAACCCTTACCCTTACCCTAACCCTAACCCTTACCCTTACCCTTGCCTTTACCCTAACCCTAACCCATCCATAACCCTAACCCTAACCCTAACCCTAACCCTAACCCCTAACCCTAACCCTAACCCTAACCCTAACCCTAACCCTAAAACTTAACCTTAACCTTACCCTTACCCTAAATCTAACCCTAACTCTTACCATAACCCTAACCCTAACCCTAACCCTGACCCTAACCCTAACCCTAACCCTAGCCTAACCCTCACTCTAACCCTAACACTAACCCTAACACTAACCCTAACCTTAACCTATCCCTAACCCTAACCCTAACCCTTACCCTAACCCTAAACCTAAACCTACCACTAACCCAAACCCTAAACCTAACCCCAACCGTAACACTAACCCTAACCCTAACCCTAACCCTTACCCTAACTCTAACCCTAACCCTAACCCTAAACCCTAACCCTAACCTTAACCCTAACACTAAAACTAACCCTAACCCATAACCCTAACCTTAACCCTGACCCTAACCCTAACCCTAACCTTACCCTAACCCTAAACTCAACCTTAAACTTAAACCTAACCCTAACCCTAACCCTTACCCTAACGCTAAACCTAACCCTAACCCAAACCTAACCCTAATCCTTACCCTTAACTTTACCCTAACCCTAACCCCAACCCTAACCCTTACCCTAACACTAACCCTAACCCCTATCCCTAACCCTAACCATTACCCTTACCCTAACCCTAACCCCAATCGTAACCCTAACCATTACCCTTACCCTAACCCTAAACCTAACCCTAAACCTAACCCTAACCCTTACCCTTACCCTAACCCTAACGCTAACCTTAACCCTAACCCTAACCCTAAACCTAACACTAACCTTAAACCTAACCCTAAACCTAACCCTAACCCTAACCCTAACCCTTACCCTTACCCTAACCCTAACCCTTACCCTTACCCTAACCCTAACCCTAACCCTAACCCTAAACCTAACCCTAATCCTAACGCTAACCCTAAACCTTCCCTAACCCTAACCGTAACTCTAACCCTAAATCTAACCCTAAACCTTACCCTTACTCTAACCCTAACCCAAACCCTAACCCTAAACATAACCCTAAACCTAACCCTAACCCTAATCCTAACCCTAAATTTAACCCTAAATCTAACCCTAATTCTTACCCTTACCCTAAACCTAACCCTGAACATAAACCTAACCCTAACCGTAACCCTAACCCTTACCCTAACCCTAACCGTTACCCTTACTCTAAACCTAAACCTAACCCTAACCCTAACCCTTACACTTACCCTAAACCTAACCCTCACCCTAAACCTTACCCTTACACGAACCCTAACTCTAACCCTTACACTTACCATAAACCTAACCCTTACACTTACCCTAACCCTAAACCTTACCCTTACTCTAAACTTAATCCTAAACCTCACCCTAACCCTAAACCCAACCCTAACCCTAACCCTTACCCTTTCCCTG
This sequence comes from Megascapheus bottae, assembly GCA_024803745.1. Classification (NCBI taxonomy): domain Eukaryota; kingdom Metazoa; phylum Chordata; class Mammalia; order Rodentia; family Geomyidae; genus Megascapheus; species Megascapheus bottae. Next base: position 1,500,978 of record JANJXV010000061.1, read on the forward strand.
ACCCTATCCCTAACCCCAACCCTTACCCTTACCCTTACCCTAACCCTAACCCTAACCCTTACTCTAACCCTAACCCTAAACCTAACCCTAACCCTTACCCTAAACCTAACACTAAACTTAACCCTAACCCAAACCCTAACCCTTACCCTAAACTAACCCTAAATCTAACCCTAACCCAAACCCTAACCCTAACCCTTACCCTTGCCTTTACCCTAATCCTAACTCCATCCCTAACCCAAACCCTAACACTAAACCTAAACCTAACCCTAACCCTAAACCTTACCCTAACCCTAACTCTAACCCTAACCCCTAAACCTAACCCTAATGCTTACCCTTACCCTCAAACTAACCCTAACCCTAACCCTTACTGTTACCCTAACCCTAACCCTTACCCTAACCCTAACCCTAACCCTTACCGTAAACCTACACCTAACCCTTACCCTTACCCTTACCCTAACCCTAAACCTAACCCTAACCCTAACCCTAACCCTTACACTTAACCTTAGCCTAACCCTAACCCTAACCCTAACCCTAACACTAACCCTAACGCCAACCTTAACCCTAATCCTAACCCTAACCCTAAACCTAAACCTAACCCTAAATCTAACCCTAACTCTTACACTTACCCTAACACTAAACCTAACCCTAAACCTAACCCTACCCCTAAACCTTACCCTTAGCCTAACCCTAACCCTAACCTTAACCCTAACCCCTACCCTAACCCTAACCCTTACTCTTACCCTTACCCTTACCCTAACCCGGAACCTAACCCTAACCCAAAACCTAACCCTAACCCTAACCCTAACCCTAACCTTAACCCTAACACTAACCCTAACTCTAAACCTAACCTTCACCCTAACCCTAACCCTAACCCTTACCCTAACCCTAACTCTAAACCTAACCTTAACCCTAACCCTAACACTAAACCTTACGCTTACCCTAACCCTAAACCTAAACCTAACCCTAACCCTAACCCTAACCCTAACCTAACCCTAACTCTAACCCTAACACTAACCCTAACCCTTACCCTAACACTAACCCTAACCTTAACCCTATCCCTAACCCTAACCCTAACCCTTACCCTAACCGTAATCCTAACACTAACCCTAACCCTAACCCTAACCCTTACCCTTACCATTACCCTAACCCGAACCCCAACCCAAACCTTAACCCTAGCACTAAACCTAACCCTAACCCTAACCTTAAACCTAACCCTAAACTTAACCCTAACCCTAATCCTAACCCTAAGCCTTACCCTAACCCTAACCTAACCTGAACCCTAAACAAAACCCTAACCCTAACCCCTAACCCTAAACATAACACTAAACCTAATCCTAACCATAACCCTAACCCTTACCTTTACCCTAACCCTAACACTAACCTAAACCTTACCCTTAACCTAACCCTAACTCAAACTCTAATACTTACCCTTACCATAAACCTAACCATAACCCTAAACCTAACCCTAACCCTAACCCTTACCCTAAACCTAACCCTAACCCTGACCCTAACACTAACCCTAA
>JANJXV010000061.1:1510000-1527500 GCA_024803745.1 Megascapheus bottae
AAAACCTTACCCTTATCCTAACTCTAAATCTAACCCTAAAACAAACCCTAACCCAAACCCTAACCCTAATCCTAACCCTAACCATAAGCCTAACCCTAACCCAAACCCTAACCCTTACTCTTACCCTAACCCTATACTTAATCCTAACCTTAACCATAACCCTAACCCTAAACCTAACCCTAATCCTTACCCTAACTCTAAACCTAACCCTAACCCAAACCCTAACCCTATCCCTAACCCTAACACTTACACTAACCTTAATATTTATCCTAACTCTAACCCTTACCCTTACCCTAACCCTAACCCTAACCCTAACCTTAACCTTAACCCTAACCCTAACCCTAACAGTAACCCTAATCCTTACCCGTACCCTAACCCTAACCATAACCCTAAACCTAAACATAACCCTAAACCTTACCTTAACCCTAACCTTTACCCTTACCTAACGCTAAACCTAACCTTTACCCTTACCCTAAACCTATACCTAACACTCACCCTTACCCTAACCCTTACCCTAACCCTAACCCTAACCCTAACCCTTACCATAAACCTAACCCTAACCCTAACCCTAACCCTTACCCTAACCCTAATCCTAACCCTACCGCTTACCTAATCCTAACCCTAACCCTAACCCTAAACCTTAACCTTATCCTTACCCTTACCCTAACTCTAACCCTAACCCTTACCATAACTCTAACCCTCACCCTAACCCTGACCCTAACCCTAACCCTAACCCTAACCCTAACCTAACCCTAACTTTAACCCTAACACTAACACTAACCCTAACCCTTACCCTAACACTAACCCTAGCCTTAACCCTATCCCTAACCCTAACCCTAACCCTTACCCTATCCCTAAATCAAACACTAACCCTAACCCTAACCCTTACCCTTACCTTTACCCTAAACAGAACCCCAAACCTAACCTTAACCCTAGCACTAAAACTAACCCTAACCCTAACCTTAACCCTTACCGTAACCCTCACCCTAACCCGAACCCTAACCCCTACCCCTAACCTTAACCCTGACCCTAAACCTAACCCTAACCCTAACCTTAAACCTAACCATAAACTTAACCCTAACCCTAATCCTAACCCAAACCCTTACCCTAACCCTAACCTAACCCTAACCCTTAACAAAACACTAACTCTAACCCCTAACCCTAAACGTAACACTAAACCTAATCCTAACCCTAACCCTAACCCTTACCTTTACCCTAATCCTAACCCTAACCTAAACCTTACCCTTAACCCTAACCCTAACTCTAACCCTAATCCTTACCCTAACCCTAAACCTAACCATAACCCTAAACCTAACCCTAACCCTAACCCTTACCCTAAACCTAACCCTCACCCTAACTCTTACCCTTGCCTTTACCCTAAACCTAACCCATCCCTAACCCTAACACTAACACTAATCCTAACCCTAACCCTAGCCCTAACCCTAACCCTTACCCTAACCCTAACCCTAACCCTAAACATAACCCCTAAACCTAACCCTAACCGTTACCCTTACCCTAAACCTAACCCTAATCCTAACCCTTACTTTTACCCTAACCCTAACCCTTACCCTAACCCTAATCCTAAACCTAACTCTAACCCTTACCCTATCCCTAACCCTAACCCTTACCCTTACACTAACACTAAACCTAACCCTATCCCTAAACCTTACCCTAACCCTAGACCTAACCCTAACCCTTATCCTTACCCTAACCCTAACCCTAAACCTAACCTTTCCCTAAATCTAACCCTAACCCTAACCCTTACCCTAACACTAAACCTAACCCTAAACCAAAACCTATCCCTAAACCTTACCCTAACCCTAGCCCTAACCCTAACCCTAATCCTAACCCTAACCCTAACCCTTACCCTAACCCTAACCCTAACCCTAACCCTAACCCTTACTCTAAACCTAACCCTAACCCTAACCCTAACCCTTACCCTTACCCTAACCCTAAACCTTCCGCTTACCTAATCCTAACCCTAACCCTAACCCTAAACCTTAACCTTACCCTTATCCTTACACTAACTCTAACCCTAACCCTTACCATAACCTTAACCCTAACCCTAACCCTGACCCTAACCCTAACCCTAACCCTAATCTAACCCTAACTGTAACCCTAACACTAAACCTAACCCTAACCCTAACCCTTACCCTTACCTTTACCCTAATCCTAACCCCAACCCTAACCTTAACCCTAGCACTAAACCTAACCCTAACACTAACCCTAACCCTTTCCCTAACCCTAACACTAACCCCTAACCCTAACCTTAACCCTGACCCTAACCCTAAAACGAAACCTAACCCTAACCCTAACCCTAACCCTGACCCTAACCCTTATCCTTACCCTTACCCTAACCCTAACCCTAACCTTAACCCTAACCCTAACCCTAACCCTAACTATTACCCTTACCCTAACCCTAAACCTAACCCTAACCCAAACCCTAACCCTAACCCTAACACTAACACTAACCCTTACACTAACCCTAAACCTAACCCTAACCTTAACCCTAACCCTAAACCTTAGCCTTATCCTAACTCTAAATCTAACCCTAAATAAACCCTAACCCAAACCATAACCCTAATCCTAACCCTAACCCTAAACCTAACCCTAAACCAAACCCTAACCCTTACTCTTACCCTAAACCTATACATAATCCTAACGTTAACCATAACCCTAACCCTAAACCTAACCCTAATCCTTACCCTACCTATAAACCTAACCCTAACCCAAACCCTAACCCTAACCCTAACACTTTCACTAAGCCTAATCCTTACCTAACTCTAACCCTTACCCTTACCCTAACCCTAACCCTAACCTTAACCTTAACCCTAACCCCAACCTTAACTCTAACCCTAATCCTTACCCTTACCCTAACCCTAACCATAACCCTAAACCTAACCCTAACCTAAACCTTACCCTAAACCTAACCCTAACCTTTACCCTTAACTAATCCTAACCCTAACCCTTACCCTTACCCTAAACCTAACCCTAACACTCACACATACCCTAACCCTAACCCTAACCCTTACCCTAACCCTAACCCTAACCCTAACCCTTACCCTAACCCTAACCCTAAACCTTACCCTTACCCAAACCCTAAACCTAACCCTCACACAAACCCTAACCCTAAACCTAAACCTTACCCTTAACTTTACCCTAACCCTAACCCCAACCCTAACCCTAACCATAACACTAAACCTAACCCTAAACCTAACCCTACCGCTAAACCTTACCCTTCCCCTAACCCTAAACCTCACCCTAACCCTAACCGTAACCCAGCCCCTAACTGTAACCCTAAACCTAAACCTTACCCTTACCCTAAACCTAACCCTGACCCTAACCTTAACCCTAAACCTTACCCTTCCCCTAACCCTAAACCTAACCCTAACCCTAACACTAACCGAACCCTTACCGTAAGCCTAACCCTAAACCTAAACTTAACCCTAACACTAACACTACCTCTTACCCTTAGCCTAACCCTAACCCTAAACTTGACCCTAACCCTAACCTTCACCCTAACCCTAAACCTAACCATAACCCTAACCCTAACCCTAACCCTATCTGTAAACCTAACCTAACCCTAACTCTAATCCTTACCCTTACCTTTACCCTAACCCTAAGGCCAACCCTAACCCTAACCCTAAACCTAACCCTAACCGTAACCCTTAACCTTACCTTAACCTAACCCTAACCTTAACCCTTACCCTTACCCTAACCCCAACCCTAACCCTAATCCTAACCCTAACCCTTACCCTAATCCTAACCCTAACCCTAACCCTAACCCTTACCCTAACCCTAATCCTAACCCTTCCGCTTACCTAATCCTAACCCTAACCCTAACCCTAAACCTTAACCTTACCCTTACCCTTACCCTAACTCTAACCCTAACCTTTATCATAACTCTAACCCTCACCCTAACCCTGACCCTAACCCTAACCCTAACCCTAACCCTAACCCTAACCTAACCCTAACTCTAACCCTAACACTAACCCTAACCCTTACCCTAACACTAACCCAAACCTTAACCCTATCCCTAACCCTAACCCTAACCCTTACCCTATCCCTAAATCTAACACTAACCCTAACCCTAACCCTTACCCTTACCTTTACTCTAAACCGAACCCCAAACCTAACCTTAACCCTAGCACTAAACCTAACCCTAACCCTAACCTTAACCCTTACCGTAACCCTCACCCTAACCCGAACCCTAACCCCTACCCCTAACATTAACCCTGACCCTAAACCTAACCCTAACCCTAACCTTAAACCTAACCCTAAACTTAACCCTAACCCTAATCCTAACCCAAACCCTTACCCTAACCCTAACCTAACCCTAACCCTAAACAAAACACTAACTCTAACCCCTAACCCTAAACGTAACACTAAACCTAAACCTAACCCTAACCCTAACCCTTACCTTTACCCGAATCCTAACCCTAACCTAAACCTTACCCTTAACCCTAACCCTAACTCTAACCCTAATCCTTACCCTTACCCTAAACCTAACCATAACCCTAAACATAACCCTAATCCTAACCCTTACCCTAAACCTAACCCTAACCCTTACCCTAACCATAACTCTAACCCTAACCGTAACCCTTACCCTTACCCTAAACCTAACCCTAACCCTAACCCTTACCCTTGCCTTTACCCTAACCCTAACCCATCCCTAATCCTAACCCTAACACTAAACCTAACCCTAACCCTAACCCTAACCCTAACCCTTACCCTAACCCTAACCCTAAACATAACCCCTAAACCTAACCCTAACCATTACCCTTACCCTAAACCAAACCCTAATCCTAACCCTTACTTTTACCCTAACCCTAACCCTTACCCTAACCCTAATCCTAAACCTAACTCTAACCCTTACCCTATCCCTAACCCTAAACCTTACCCTTACACTAACACTAAACCTAACCCTATCCCTAAAACTTACCCTAACCCTAGCCCTAACCCTAACCCTTATCCTTACCTAACCCTAACCCTAAACCTAACCTTTACCTAAACCTAACCCTAACCCTAACCCTTACCCTAACACTAAACCTAACCCTAAACCAAAACCTAACCCTAAACCTTACCCTAACCCTAACCCTAAAACTAACCTTAACCCTAACCCTAACACTAACCCTAACCCTTACCCTAACCTAACACTAACCCTAACCCTAATGCTAACCCTTACCCTAACCCTAACCCTAACCCTAACCTCTAACCGTAACACTAACGCCAACCCTAACCCTAACCTAACAATAAACCTAAACCTAACCCTAATCCTAACTCTTAACCTCACCCTAACCCTAACCGTATCCCTAACCCCTAACCCTAACCCTAACCCTAAACCTTACCCTTACCCTAAACCTAACCCTGACCTTAACCCTAACCCTAAACCTTACCCTTCCCCTAACGCTAAACCTAACCCTAACCCTAACACTAACCCGAACCCTTACCGTAAGCCTAACTCTAACCCTAAATTAACCATAACCCTAACACTACCTCTTACCCTTAGCCTAACCCTAAACCTAACCTTGACCCTAACCCTAACCCTAACTCTAAACCTAAGCCTAACCCTAACCCTTACCCTAAACCTAACCTAACCCTAACTCTAATCCTTACCCTTACCTTTACCCTAACCCTAAGGCCAACCCTAACCCTAACCCTAAACCTAACCTAACCGTAACCCTTACCCTTACCCTAACCTAACCCTAACCTTAACCCTTACCCTTACCCTAACCCCTAACCCTAAAACTAACCCTAACCCTAACCCTAACCCTAACCCTAACCCTTACCCTAACCTAACCCTAACCCTAACCCTAACCCTAACCCTAATCCTAACCCTTACTCTAATCCTAACCCTAACCCTAACCCTAACCCTTACCCTTACCCTAACCCTAAACCTTCCGCTTACCTAATCCTAACCCTAACCCTAACCCTAAACCTTAACCTTACCCTTATCCTTACCCTAACTCTAACCCTAACCCTTACCAGAACCCTAACCCTAACCCTAACCCTGACCCTAACCATAACCCTAACCCTAACCCTAACCCTAATCTAACCCTAACTGTAACCCTAACACTAAACCTAACCCTAACCCTAACCCTTACCCTTACCTTTACCCTAATCCTAACCCCAACCCTAACCTTAACCCTAGCACTAAACCTCACCCTAACCCTAACCCAAACCCTTTCCCTAACCCTAACACTAACCCCTAACCCTAACCTTAACCCTGACCCTAACCCTAAAACTAACCCTAACCCTAACCCTAACCCTAACCCTGACCCTAACCCTTATCCTTACCCTTACCCTAACCCTAACCCTAACCTTAACCCTAACCCTAACCCTAACCCTAACTATTACCCTTACCCTAACCCTAAACCTAACCCTAACCCAAACCCTAAACCTAACCCTAACCCTAACACTAACCCTTACACTAACCCTAAACCTAACCCTAACCTTAACCCTAACCCTAAAACTTAGCCTTATCCTAACTCTAAATCTAACCCTAAAACAAACCCTAACCCAAACCATAACCCTAATCCTAACCCTAACCCTAACCCTAACCCTAAACCAAACCCTAACCCTTACTCTTACCCTAAACCTATACATAATCCTAACGTTAACCATAACCCTAACCCTAAACCTAACCCTAATCCTTACCCTACCTCTAAACCTAACCCTAACACAAACCCTAACCCTAACCCTAACCCTAACACTTTCACTAAGCCTAATCCTTACCTAACTCTAACCCTTACCCATACCCTAACCCTAACCCTAACCTTAACCTTAACCCTAACCCCAACCTTAACTCTAACCCTAATCCTTACCCTTACCCTAACCGTAACCATAACCCCAAACCTAACCCTAACCCTAAACCTTACCCTAAACCTAACCCTAACCTTTACCCTTAACTAATCCTAACCCTAACCCTTACCCTTACCCTAAACCTAACCCTAACATTCACACATAACCTAACCCTAACCCTAACCCTTACCCTAACCCTAACCCTAACCCTTAGCCTAACCCTAACCCTAAACCTTACCCTTACCCAAACCCTAAACCTAACCCTCACACAAACCCTAACCCTAAACCTAACCCTTACCCTTAACTTTACCCTAACCCTAACCCCAATCCTAACCCTAACCCTAACACTAACCCTAACCCTGACCCTAACCCTAACCCTAAACCTTACCCTTCCCCTAACCCTAAACCTAACCCTAACACTAACACTAACCGAACCCTTAACGTAAGCCTAACCCTAACCCTAAACTTAACCCTAACACTAACACTATCTCTTACCCTTAGCCTAACCCTAACCCTAATCTTGACCCTAACCCTAACCTTCACCCTAACCCTAACCCTAACCCTAACCCTAACCCTATCTCTAAACCTAACCTAACTCTTACTCTAATCCTTCCCCTTACCTTTACCCTAACCCTAAGGCCAACCCTAACCCTAAACCTAAACCTAACCGTAACCGTAACCCTTACCCTTACCCTAACCTAACCCTAACCTTAACCCTTACCCTTACCCTAAACCTAACCCTAACCCTAATCCTAACCGTAATCCTAACCCTAACCCTAACCCTTACCCTAACCCTAACCCTAACCCTATCCCTAACCCTTACCCTAACCCTAACCCTAATCCTTAACCTAAACCTAACCCTAACCCTAACCCTAACCCTTACCCTAACCCTAATCCTAACCCTTCCGCTTACCTAATCCTAACCCTAACCCTAACCCTAAACCTTAACCTTACCCTTATCCTTACCCTAACTCTAACCCTAACCCTGACCATAACCCCAACCCTAACCCTAACCCTGACCCTAACCCTAACCCTAACTCTAACCCTAACATAACCCTAACTCTAACCATAACACTAAACTAACCCTAACCCTAACCCTTACCCTTAGCTTTACCCTAATCCTAACCACAACCCTAACCTTAAACCTAGCACTAAACCTAACCCTAACCCCTAACCCTAACCTTAACCCTGACCCTAACCCTAACACTAAACCTAACCTTAACCCTAACCCTAAACCTTACCCTTACCCTAATTCTAAACATAACCCTAACCCAAACCCTAACCCTGACCCTAACCCTAACCCTTACGCTTACCCTTACCCTAACCCTAACCCTAACCTTAACCCTAACCCTAACCCTAACCATTACCCTTGCCCTAACCATAAACCTAACCCTAACCCAAACCCTAACCCTAACCCTAACCCTAACACTAACCCTTACACTAACCCTAAACCTAACCCTAACCTTAACCCTAACCCTAAACCTTACCCTTATCCTAACTCTAAATCTAACCATAAAACAAACCCTAACCCAAACTCTAACCCTAATCCTAAAACTCACCCTAACCCTAACCCTAACCCAAACCCTAACTCTTACTCTTACCCTAACCCTATACTTAATCCTAACCTTAACCATAACCCTAACTCTAAACCTAACCCTAATCCTTACCCTAACTCTAAACCTAACCCTAAACCAAACCCTAACCCTAACCCTAACCCTAACACTTACACTAACCCTAATCCTTACCCTAACTCTAACCCTTACTCTTACCCTAACCCTAACCCTAACCTTAACCTTAACCCTAACCCTAACCCTAACTCTAACCCTAATCCTTACACTTACCCTAACCCTAACCATAACCCTAAACCTAACCCTAACCGTAAACCTTATCCTAACCCTAACCCTAAACTTTACCCTTATCTAAACCTAACCCTAACCCTTACCCTTACCCTAAATCTAACCCTAACACTCACCCTTACCCTAACCCAAACCCTAACCGTTACCCTAACTCTAACCCTAACCCTAACCCTTATCCTAACCCTAACCCTAAACCTTACCCTTACCCTAACCCTAAACGTAACCCTCACACAAACCCTAACCCTAACCCTAACACTTACCCTTAACTTTACCCTAACCCTAACCCCAACCCTAACCCTAAACCTTACCCTTCCCCTAACCCTAAATCTAACACTAACCCTAACCCTAACCCTAACCCTTACCCTAAGCCTAACCCAAACCCTAACCTAAAACTAACCCTTACCCTAAGCCTAACCCTAACACTAACCTTCACCCTAACCCTAATCCGTACCCTAAGCCTAACCCTAAACCTAACCTTAAACCCAACCCTAACCCTAACCCTAACCCTAAACCTAACCCTAACCCTAACCCCAACCTTAACCCTTACCCTAACCCTAAACCTAACCCTAACCCTCACCCTTAGCATAACCCTAACCCTAACTTTTACCCTAATCCTAACCCTAACCCTAAACCTAATCCTAACCCTAACCGTAACCCTAACTCTAAACTTAACCCTAACCCTTACCCTAACCCTAAACCTAACATTAACATTAACCCTAACCCTAACCCTTACCATAACACTAAAACTAACCCTAACCCTAACCTCTAACCCTAACCCTAAACCTAACCCTAACCGTAACCCTTACCCTTACCCTAACCCTAATCCTAACCCTAACCCTAACCTTAAACTTAACCCTAACCCTAACCCTAACCCTTATCCTTACCCTAACACTAAACCTAACCATAACCCTAACCCTAACCCTTACCCTTACCATAACACTATACCTAACCCTAACCCTAACCCTAACCATTACCCTTACCCTAACGCTAACCATAAACCTAACCCTAAAACTAACGCTTACCCTTACACTAACACTAACCCTAACCCTACCCTAACCCTAACCCTAACCCTAACCCTAAACCTTACCCTAACCCTAACCCTATACCTAAACTTTACCCTTAACTTAACCCTAACCCTTACTTTACACTCACCCTAAATCTAACCCTAACCCAAAACCTAACCCTAACCCTTACCCTAACCCTAACTCTAAACCTAACCTTAACCCTAAGCCTAACCCTAACCCTAACCCTTACCCTAACCGTAAACCTACCCCTTACCCTAATCCTAACCCCAACCCTAACCCTAACCTAACACTAAACCTAACCCTAACCCTAACCCTTACCCTCACCCTGACCTTAACCGTAAACCTAACCCCTAACCCTAACCCTAACCCTAACCTTTACCCTTACCTAACCCTAACCCTAACCCTTACTCTTACCCTAAACCTAACCCTAACACTCACCCTTACCCTAACCCTAACCCTAACCCTCACCCTAACCCTAAACCTAACACTTACCCTTACCTAACCCTAACCCTAACCTTAACCCTTACCTAAATCTTAACCCTAACGCTAACACTAACTGTAACCCTAATCCTTACCCTTACCCTAACCCTTGCCCTAACCCTAAACCTAACCCTAACCCTAACCAAAACCTAACCCTAACCCCTAACCCTAAACCTAACCCTTACCCTAACCCTAACCTAACCCTAACCCTAAACAAAACCCTAACCCTAACCCCTAACCCTAAACGTAACACTAAACCTAATCCTAACCCTAACCCTAACCCTTACCTTTACCCTAACCCTAACCCTAACCTAAACCTTACCCTTAAGCCTAACCCTAACTCTAACCCTAATCCTTACCCTTACCCTAAACCTAACCATAACCCTAAACCTAACCCTAACCCTAACCCTTACCCTAAACCTAACCCTAATCCTGACCCTAACCCTAACCCTAACCGTAACCCTTACCCTTACCCTAAACCTAACCCTAACCCTAACCCTTACTGTTACCCTAACCCTAACCTTACCTTTACCCTTGCCTTTACCCTAACCCTAACCCATCCCTAACCCTAACCCTAAATCTAACACTAACCCTAACCCTAACCCTAACCCTTACCCTAAGCCTAACCCAAACCCTAACCTAAAACTAACCCTTACCCTAAGCCTAACCCTAACCCTAACCTTCACCCTAACCCTAATCCGTACCCTAAGCCTAACCCTAAACCTAACCTTAAACCCAACCCTAACCCTAACCCTAACCCTAAACCTAACCCTAACCCTAACCCTAACCCCAACCTTAACCCTTACCCTAACCCTAAACCTAACCTTAACCCTCACCCTTAGCCTAACCCTAACCCTAACTTTAACCCTAACCCTAACCCTAACCCTAAACCTAATCCTAACCCTAACCCTAACCCTAACTCTAAACTTAACCCTAACCCTTAACCTAACCCTAAACCTAACATTAACATTAACCCTAACCCTAACCCTTACCATAACACTAAAACTAACCCTAACCCTAACCTCTAACCCTAACCCTAAACCTAACCCTAACCGTAACCCTTACCCTTACCCTAACCCTAATCCTAACCATAACCCTTACCTTAAACTTAACCCTAACCCTAACCCTTATCCTTACCCTAACACTAAACCTAACCATAACCCTAACCCTAACCCTTACCCTTACCATAACACTATACCTCACCCTAACCCTAACCCTAACCATTACCCTTACCCTAACGCTAACCATAAACCTAACCCTAAAACTAACGCTTACCCTTACACTAACACTAACCCTAACCCTACCCTAACCCTAACCCTAACCCTAACCCTAAACCTTACCCTAACCCTAACCCTATACCTAAACTTTACCCTTAACTTAACCCTAACCCTTACTTTACACTCACCCTAAATCTAACCCTAACCCAAAACCTAACCCTAACCCTTACCCTAACCCTAACTCTAAACCTAACCTTAACCCTAAGCCTAACCCTAACCCTAACCCTTACCCTAACCATAAACCTACCCCTTACCCTAATCCTAACCCCAACCCTAACCCTAACCTAACACTAAACCTAACCCTAACCCTAACCCTTACCCTCACCCTGACCTTAACCGTAAACCTAACCCCTAACCCTAACCCTAACCCTAACCTTTACCCTTACCTAACCCTAACCCTAACCCTTACTCTTACCCTAAACCTAACCCTAACACTCACCCTTACCCTAACCCTAACCCTAACCCTCACCCTAACCCTAAACCTAACACTTACCCTTACCTAACCCTAACCCTAACCTTAACCCTTACCTAAATCTTAACCCTAACGCTAACACTAACTGTAACCCTAATCCTTACCCTTACCCTAACCCTTGCCCTAACCCTAAACCTAACCCTAAACCTAACCAAAACCTAACCCTAACCCCTAACCCTAAACCTAACCCTTACCCTAACCCTAACATAACCCTAACCCTAAACAAAACCCTAACCCTAACCCCTAACCCTAAACGTAACACTAAACCTAATCCTAACCCTAACCCTAACCCTTACCTTTACCCTAACCCTAACCCTAACCTAAACCTTACCCTTAAGCCTAACCCTAACTCTAACCCTAATCCTTACCCTTACCCTAAACCTAACCATAACCCTAAACCTAACCCTAACCCTAACCCTTACCCTAAACCTAACCCTAACCCTGACCCTAACCCTAACCCTAACCGTAACCCTTACCCTTACCCTAAACCTAACCCTAACCCTAACCCTTACTGTTACCCTAACCCTAACCTTACACTTACCCTTGCCTTTACCCTAACCCTAACCCATCCCTAACCCTAACCCTAACACTAAACCTAACCCTAACCCTTACCCTAACCCTAATCCTAACCCTTACCCTTACCCTAACACTAAACCTAACCCTAACCCTAACCCTAACCCTTACCCTTACCCTAACACTAAACCTAACCCTAAACCTAACCCTAAACCTTACCCTTACCCTTACGCTAACCCTAACACTAACCGTAAAACTAACCCTTACCCTTACACTAACACTAACCCTAACCTTAACCCTAATACTTACACTAACCCTAGCCCTAACCCTACCTCATATCCTTACCCTAACCCTAACCCTAAGCCTAACTTTTACCTAAAGCAAACCCTAACCCTAACCCTTAGCCTAACCCTACACCTAACCCTAAACCAAAACCTAACCCTAATCCTTACCCTAACCCTAACCCTAAAACTAACCTTAACCCTAACCCTAACACTAACCCTAACCCTTACCCTAACCTAACCCTAACCCTAACCCTAACGCTAACACTTACCCTAACCCTAACCCTAATCCTAACCTCTAACCGTAACACTAACCCCAACCCTAACCCTAACCTAACACCAAACCTAACCCTAACCCTAATCCTAACCCTTAACCTCACCCTAACCCTAACCGTAACCCTAACCCGTAACCCTAACCCTAACCCTAAACCTTACCCTTACCCTAAACCTAACCCTGACCCTAACCCTAACCCGAAACCTTACCCTTCCCCTAACCCTAAACCTAACCCTAACCCTAGAACTAAACCGAACTCTTACCGTAAGCCTAACCCTAACCCTAAACTTAACCCTAACCATAACACTAATTCTTACCCTTAGCCTAAACCTAACCCTAACCTTGACCCTAACCCTAACCCTAACCCTAACCCTAAACCTAACAATAACCCTAACCCTAACCCTAACCCTAACTCTAAACCTAACCCCAACCCTTACCCTAACCCTAACAATAACCTTAACCCTAACCCTAACCCTAACCTTTACCCTAACCCTAAACCTAACCTAACCCTAACTCTAATCCTTACCCTTACCTTTACCCTACCCTAAGGCCAACCCTAACCCTAACCCTAACACTAAACCTAACCTTGACCATAACCTAACCTTAATCGTTACCCTAACCCCTAACACTAAACCTAACCCTAAACCCTAACCGTAACCCTTCCCCTTCCCCTAACCTAACCGTAACCCTAACCTTAACCCTTACCTTTACCCTAACCCTAACCCTAACCCTAAACCTAACCCTAATCCTAACCCTAACCCTAACTGTTACCCGAACCCTAACCCTAACCCTAACCCTAACCCTAACCCTAACCCTAATGCTAACCCTAAACCTAACCCTAACCTTAACCCTAACCCTAAACCTTACCCTTACCCTAACTCTAAATCTAACCCTAAAACAAACCCTAACCCAAACCCTAACCCTAATCCTAACCCTAACCCTAACCCTAACCCAAACCCTAACCCTTACTCTTACCCTAACTCTATACTTAATCCTAACCTTAACCATACCCTTAACCCTAAACCTAACCCTAATCCTTACCCTAACTCTAAACCTAACCCTAACCCTAACCATAACAATTACACTAACCCTAACCCTAACCGTAACCCTAACCCTAACCCTAACCCTTACTCTTACCCTAACCCTAACCATAACCCTAAACCTAAACCTCACCCTAAACCTTACCCTAACCCTAACCTTTACCCTTACCTAACGCTAACCCTAACCTTTACCCTTACCCTAAACCTAACCCTAACACTCACCCTTACTCTAACCCTAACCCTAACCCTTACCCTAACCCTAACCCTAACCCTTACCCTAACCCTAACCCTAAACCTTACCCTTACCCTAACCCTAAACCTAATCCTCACACAAACCCGAACCCTAACCCTAACCATTACCCTTAACTTTACCCTAACCCTAACCCCAACCCTAACCCTAACCCTAACCCTAAACCTAACCCTTACCCTAAGCCTAACCCTAACCCTAACCTAACCCTAACCCTAACCCTTACCCTTACCCTAACCCTAACCCTAACCCTAACACTTACCCTTACGCTAACCCTAACCCTAACCTTAAACCTAAACCTAACCCTAACCCTAATCCTTAACCTTACCGTAACCCTAACCCTAACCCTTACCCTTACCCTAACACTAAACCTCACCCTTACCATAACCCTAACCCTAACCCTAACCCTGACTCTAACCCTAACCCTAACCCTATCCCTAACCTAACCCTAACTCTAACCCTAACACTAAACCTAACCCTAACCCTAACCCTTACCCTTACCTTTACCCTAATCCTAACCCCAACCCTAATCTTAACCCTAGCACTAAACCTAACCCTAACCCTAACCCTAACCCTTACCCTAACCCTAACCCTAACCCCTAAACCTAACCTTAACCCTGACCCTAACCCTAAAACTAACCCTAACCTGAACCCTAAACCTAAACCTTTCCCTTAACCTAACTCTAAACATAACCCTAACCCAAATCCTAACCCTGACCCTAACCCTAACCCTAACCCTAACCGTAACCCAAACCCTAACCCTAATCCTAACCCTAACCATAACCCTAACCCTAACCCAAACCTATCCCTTACTCTTACCCTAAATCTATACTTAATCCTAACCTTAACCATAACCCTAACCCTAAACCTAACCCTAATCCTTACCCTATCTCTAAACCTAACCCTAACCCAAACCCTAACCCTAACCCTAACCCTAATGCTTACACTAACCCTAATGCTTACCCTAACTCTAAACCTTACGCTTACCCTAACCCTAACCCTAACCTTAACCTTAACCCTAAGCCTAACCCTAACTCTAACCCTAATCCTTACCCTTACCCTAACCCTAACTTTACCCTTACCTAACCCTAACCCTAACCTTTACCCTTACCCTAAACCTAACCCTAACACTCACCCTTACCCTAACCCTAAACCTAACCCTTACCCTAACCCTAACCCTAACCCTAAACCTTACCCTAATCCTAAACCTTACCCTTAGCCTTACCCTAAACCTAACCCTCACACAAACCCTAACCCTAACCCTAACCCTTACCCTTACCTTTACCCTAACCCTAACCCCAACCCTAACCCTAACCCTAACACTAAACCTAACCCTAAACCTAAACCTAACCCCAAACCTTCCCCTTCCCCTAACCCTAACCCTAACCCTAACCCTAACCCTTACCCTTACCCTAACCCTAACCCTAACCATTACCCTTACCCTAACCCTAAACCTAACCCAAACCCTAACCCTAACTCTAACCCTAACACTAACCCTTACACTAACCCTAAACCTAACCCTAACCTTAACCCTAACCCTAAACCTTACCCTTACCCTAACTCTAAATCTAACCCTAAAACAAACCCTAACCCAAACCCTAACCCTAATCCTAACCCTAACCCTAACCCTAACCCAAACCCTAACCCTTACTCTTACCCTAACCCTATACTTAATCCTAACCTTAACCATACCCTTAACCCTAAACCTAACCCTAATCCTTACCCTAACTCTAAACCTAACCCTAACCATAACCATAACAATTACACTAACCCTAACCCTAACCCTAACCCTAACCCTTACTCTTACCCTAACCCTAACCATAACCCTAAACCTAAACCTCACCCTAAACCTTACCCTAACCCTAACCTTTACCCTTACCTAACGCTAACCCTAACCTTTACCCTTACCCTAAACCTAACCCTAACACTCACCCTTACTCTAACCCTAACCCTAACCCTTACCCTAACCCTAACCCTAACCCTTACCCTAACCCTAACCCTAAACCTTACCCTTACCCTAACCCTAAACCTAATCCTCACACAAACCCTAACCCTAACCCTAACCATTACCCTTAACTTTACCCTAACCCTAACCCCAACCCTAACCCTAACCCTAACCCTAAACCTAACCCTTACCCTAAGCCTAACCCTAACCCTAACCTAACCCTAACCCTAACCCTTACCCTTAACCTAACCCTAACCCTAACCCTAACACTTACCCTTACGCTAACCCTAACCCTAACCTTAAACCTAAACCTAACCCTAACCCTAATCCTTAACCTTACCGTAACCCTAACCCTAACCCTTACCTTTACCCTAACACTAAACCTCACCCTTACCATAACCCTAACCCTAACCCTAACCCTGACTCTAACCCTAACCCTAACCCTATCCCTAACCTAACCCTAACTCTAACCCTAACACTAAACCTAACCCTAACCCTAACCCTTACCCTTACCTTTACCCTAATCCTAACCCCAACCCTAATCTTAACCCTAGCACTAAACCTAACCCTAACGCTAACCCTAACCCTTACCCTAACCCTAACCCTAACCCCTAAACCTAACCTTAACCCTGACCCTAACCCTAAAACTAACCCTAACCTGAACCCTAAACCTAAACCTTTCCCTTAACCTAACTCTAAACATAACCCTAACCCAAATCCTAACCCTGACACTAACCCTAACCCTAACCCTAACCCTAACCGTAACCCAAACCCTAACCCTAATCCTAACCCTAACCATAACCCTAACCCTAACCCAAACCTATCCCTTACTCTTACCCTAAATCTATACTTAATCCTAACCTTAACCATAACCCTAACCCTAAACCTAACCCTAATCCTTACCCTATCTCTAAACCTAACCCTAACCCAAACCCTAACCCTAACCCTAACCCTAATGCTTACACTAACCCTAATCCTTACCCTAACTCTAAACCTTACCCTTACCATAACCCTAACCCTAACCTTAACCTTAACCCTAAGCCTAACCCTAACTCTAACCCTAATCCTTACCCTTACCCTAACCCTAACTTTACCCTTAACTAACCCTAACCCTAACCTTTACCCTTACCCTAAACCTAACCCTAACACTCACCCTTACCCTAACCCTAAACCTAACCCTTACCCTAACCCTAACCCTAACCCTAAACCTTACCCTAATCCTAAACCTTACCCTTAGCCTTACCCTAAACCTAACCCTCACACAAACCCTAACCCTAACCCTAACCCTT
>JANJXV010000061.1:1530000-1535000 GCA_024803745.1 Megascapheus bottae
ACCCTTACCCTAACCCTAACCATAATATTAACCCTAACCCTAACACTAAACCTATCCCTTACACTTACCCTAACCCTAAACCTAATCCTAATCCTAACCCTAAGCCAAACCCTTACCGTTACCCTAACCTAACCCTAATAATAACCCTAACTCTAACCCTAATCCTAACCCTAACCCTTACCCTAACCCTTACTCTAACCCTAACCCTAACCCTTCCGCATACCTAATCCTAACCCTACCCCTAAACCTAAACATTAACCTTACCCTTACCCTTACCCTAACTCTAACCCTAACCCTTACCATAACTCTAACCCTAACCCTAACCCTGACCCTAACCCTAACCCTAATCCTAACCCTAACCTAACCCTAACTCTAACACTAACACTAACCCTAACCCTTACCCTAACACTAACCCAAACCTTAACCCTATCCCTAACCCTAACCCTTACCCTAACCCTAAACCTAACACTAAACCTAACCCTAACCCTAACCCTTGCCCTTACCTTTACCCTAACCCGAACCCAAACCCTAGCATTAACCCTAGCACTAAACCTAAACCTAACCCTAAACTTAACCCTTACCGTAACCCGAACCCTCACCCGAACCCTAACCCCTAACCCTAACCTTAACCCTGACCCTAAACCTAACCCTAACCCTACCTTTAAACCTAACCCTAAACTTAACCCTAACCCTAATCCTAACCCTAACCCTTACCCTAACCCTAACCTAAACCTAACCCTAAACAAAACCCTAACCCTATCCCCTAACCCTAAACGTAACACTAAACCTAATCCTAACCCTAACCCTAACCCTTACCTTTACCCTAATCCTAACCCTAAACTAAACCTTACCCTTAACCCTAACCCTAACTCTAACCCTAATCCTTACCATTACCCTAAACCTAACCATAACCCTAAACCTAACCCTAATCCTAACCCTTACCCTAAACCTAACCCTAACCCTTACACTATCCATAACTCTAACCCTAAACGTAACCCTTACCCTTACCCTAAACCTAACCCTAAACCTAACCCTACTGTTACCCTAACCATAACCCTTACCCTAACCCTAACCCTAAACCTAACCCTAACCCTTACCCTAACCCTAACCCTAACCCTTACCCTTACACTAACACTAACCCTAACCCTATCCCTAACCCTTACCCTAACCCTAGCCCTAACCCTAACCCTTATCCTTACCCTAACCCTAACCCTAAACCTAACATTTACCTAAACCTAACCCTAACCCTAACCCTTACCCTAACACTAAACCTAACCCTAAACCAAAACCTAACCCTAACCCTTACCCTAACCCTAACCCTAAAAGTATCCTTAACCCTAACCCTAACACTAACCCTAACCCTTACCCTAACCTAACACTAACCCTAATCCTAACGCTAACCCTTACCCTAACCCTAACCCTAACCTCTAACCGTAACACTAACGCAAACCCTAACCCTAACCTAACACTAAACCTAACCCTAACCCTAATCCTAACCCTTAACCTCACCCTAACCCTAACCGTAACCCTAACCCCTAACCCTAACCCTAACCCTAAACCTTACCCTTACCCTAAACCTAACCCTGACCCTAACCCTAACCCTAAACCTTAACCTTCCCCTAACCCTAAACCGAACCCTAACCCTAACACTAACCCGAACCCTTACCGTAAGCCTAACTCTAACGCTAAACTTAACCTTAACCCTAACACTACCTCTTACCCTTAGCCTAACCCTAAACCTAACCTTGACACTAACCCTAACCTTAACCCTTATCCTAAACCTAACCATAACCCTAAACCTAAACCTAACTCTAAACCTAACCCTAACCTTAACCCTTACCCTAAACTTAACCCTAAACCTAACCTAACCCTAACTCTAATCCTTACCCTTACCTTTACCCTAACCCTAGGGCCAACCCTAACCATAACCCAAAACCTAACCCTAACCGTAACCCTTCCCCTACCCAAACCTAACCCTAACCTTAACCCTTACCCTTACCCTAACCCTAACCCTAACCCTAATTAACACTAATGCTAACCCTAACCCTAACCCTTACCCTAACCCTAACCCTAACCCTAACCCTAACCCTTACTCTAATCCTAACCCTAACCCTAACACTAACCCTTACCCTAACACTAACCCTAAACCTAACGCTTACCTAATCCTAACCCTAACCCTAACACTAAACCTTAACCTTACACTTATCCTTACCCTAACTCTAACCCTAACCCTTACCATAACACTAACCCTAACCCTAACCCTGACCCTAACCCTAACCCTAACCCTAACCTAACCCTAACTGTAACCCTAACACTAAACCTAACCCTAACCCTCACCCTTACCCTTACCTTTACCCTAATCCTAACCCCAACCATAACCTTAACCCTAGCACTAAACCTAACCCTAACCCTAATCCTAACCCTTACCCTAACCCTAACCCCTAACCCCTAACCCTAACCTTAACACTGACCCTAACCTTAAAACTAACCCTAACCATAACCCTAACCCTAAACCTTACCCTTACCCTAACTCTAAACATAACCCTAACCCAAACCCTAACCCTGACCCTGACCCTATCCCTAACCCTATCCTTACCCTTACCCTAACCCTAACCCTAACCTTAACCCTAACCCTAACTCTAACCATTAACCTTACCCTAACCCAAAACCTAACCCTAACCCAAACCCTAACCCTAACCCTAAAACTAGCCCTTACACTAACCCTAAACCTAACCCTAAAATTAACCCTAACCCTAAACCTTACCCTTATCCTAACTCTAAATCTAACCCTAAAACAAACCCTAACCCAAACCATAACCCTAATCCTAACCCTAACCCTAACCCAAACGCTAACCCTCACCCTAACCCTAACCCTAACCCAAACCCTAACCCTTACTCTTACCCTAACCCTACACTTAATCCTAACATTAACCATAACCCTAACTCTAAACTTAACCCTAATCCTTACCCTAACTCTAAACCTAACCCTAAACCAAACCCTAACCCTAACCCTAACCCTAACACTTACACTAACGCTAATCCTTACCCTAACTCTAACCCTTACGCTTACCCTAACCCTAACCCTAACCTTAACCTTAACCCTAACCCTAACCCTAATCCTTACCTATACCCTAACCCTAACCATAACCCTAAACCTAACCCTAACACTAAACCTTACCATAACCCTAACCCTAAACTTTACCCTTACCTAAATCTAACCCTAACCCTTACCCTTATCCTAAATCTAACCCTAACACTCACCCTTACCCTAACCCAAAACCTAACCTTTACCCTAACCCTAACCCTTACCCTATCCCTAACGATAAACTTAGCCCTAACCCTAACCTTAACCCTAAACATAACCCTAACCCTAACCCTAATCCTAACCCTTACCCTTACCCTAACACTAAACCTAAACCTAACCCTAACCCCTAACATTAACCCTAAACCTAATCCTAACCGTAACCCTTACCCTAACCCTAATCCTAACCCTAACCCTTACCCTAAAGTTAACCATAACCCTAACCCTAACCCTTATCCTTACCCTAACACTAAACCTAACCCTAATCCTAACCCTAACCCTTACCCTTACCCTAACACTATACCTAACCCTAACCCTAACCCTAATCATTACCCTTACCTTAACGCTAACCCTAAACCTAACCCTAAAACTAACCCTTACCCTTACACTAACACTAACCCTAACCCTACCCTAACCCTAACCCTAACCCTAACCCTAACCCTTACCCTAAACCTAGCCCTAACCCTAAACCTTACCCTAACCCTAACCCTATACCTAAACTTTACCCTTAACTTAACCCTAACCCTTACTTTACCCTAACCCTAAATCTAACCCTAACCCAAAACCTAACCCTAACCCTTACCCTAAACCTAACCCTAAACCTAACCTTAACCCTAAACCTAACCCTAACCCTAACCCTTACCCTAACATAACATTAAACCAAACCCTAACCCTAACCCTCATCCTTACCCTAACCGTAAACCTAACCCCTAACCCTAACCCTAACCCCAACCCAAACCCTAACCTAAAACTAAACCTAACCCTAACCCTAACCCTAACCCTTAACCTCACCCTAACCGTAACCGAAACCCTAACCCCTAACCCTAACCCAACCCTAAAACTTACCGATCCCTAACTCTAAACCTAACCCTAACCCTAACCCTAATCCTTAACACTTACCCTAACCCTAATCCTAACCCTAACCCTAACTCTAACCCTAAAACTTACCTTTAGTCTAACCCTAAACCGAACCTTAACCCTAACCCTAACCCTAACCCTAACTCTAAACCTAAACCTAACCCTAACCCTTACCCTAAAACCAACCCTAAACTTAACCCTAACCCTAACCCTAACCCTAACTCTAAACCTAACCCTTACCCTAACCCTAACCCTTACCCTAACCCTAACCCTTACCCTAATCCTAACCCTAACACTAACTCTTACCCTAACCCTAAAACTAACCCTTCCGCTTACCTAATCCTAACCCTAACCCTATCCCTAAACGTTACCCTTATCCTTACAGTTAACCTAACTCTAACCCTAGCCCTTACCATAACCCTAACCCTAAACCTAACCCTGACCCTAAACCTAACCCCACCCCTAACCATAACCTAACCCTAACTCTACTCCTAACACTAATCCTAACCCTTACCCTAACACTAACTCTAACCTTAACCCTATCCCTAACCCTAACCATAACCCTTACCCGAATTCTAAACCTAACACTAACCATAACCCTAACCCTAACCCTTACCCTAACCCTAACCCCAACCCTAACCTTAAGCCTATCACTAAATCTACCCCTAACCATAACGCTAACCCTAACCCTTTCCCTAAAACTAACCTTAACCCTAACTCCTAACCCTACCCTTAACCCTAACCCTAACCCTAACGCTAACACTAACCCTTACCCTAACCCTAAACTTAACCCTAACCCTAAGCCCTAACCCTAAACGTAACCCTTAACCTTACCTTAACC
>JANJXV010000061.1:1540000-1542500 GCA_024803745.1 Megascapheus bottae
TACCCTTACCCTAAAACTACACCTAACCGTAACCCCAACCCTAACCCTTACCTTAACGGTTACCCTTGACTTTACCCTAAGCCTAACCCCAACCCTAACCCTAAACCTAACACTAAACCTAACCCTAACCCTAACCCTAACCCTTACCCTAACACTAATCCTAACCCTACTCCTAACCCCTAAAACTAACCCTAACCCTTACCCTTACCCTAAACCTAACCCTAACCCTAACTCTAACCTAACCCTTACCCTTACCCTAACAATAAACCTAACCCTAACCCTAACCCTAAAACTTACCCTTAACCTTAGCCTAACCCTTACCCTGACCTTTACCCTAACCCTAACCCTAACCCTAACCCTAATCCTAAACCTAACCCTAACACTAACCCTAACCCTAACCCTTACCCTTAGCCTAACGCTAACCCTAACCTTAACCCTAAATCTTACCCTAATGCTAACCCTTACCCTTACCCTCACCCTAACCCTAAACCTAACCCTAACCCTAACCCTAACCCTAACCCTAACCCTGACCCTTAGCCTAACCCTAACCCTAAACTTAACCCTAAATCTTACCCTAATGCTAACCCTTACCCTTACCCTTACCGTACACCTAACCTAACCTTAACACTAACACTAACCCTAACCCTTACCCTAACCCTAACCCTAACCCTAACCCTAACCATTACACTTACCCTAACCCTAACCCTAACCTTAACCCTTAACTAACCCTAACCCTAACCCTAACCCTAACCCTTACCCTAACCCTATCCCTAACCCTAAACCTAACCCTAACCCTTACCCTAACCGTAAACCTAACCCTAACCCTAACCCTTACCCTTAGCCTCACCCTAACCCTAACTTTAACCCTAACGCTAACCCTAATCCTAACAATAAATCTAACCAGAACCCTAACCCTAACACTAACCCTAACACTAACACTAACCCTAACCGTAACCCTAAGCCTAACTATAACCCTAACCCTAACCCTTACCCCAACCCTAACATAAACCCTAACCCTTACCCTAACCCTAACCCTTACCCTAACCCTAACCTTAACCCTAAACTTAACCCTAACCCTAACCATAACAATTACCCTTACTTTAACCCTAACCATAACCCTAACCCTAAGCCTTACCCTAACCTTTACCCTGACCCTGAACACAACTCTAAACTTAACCCTAGCACTAAACCTAACCCTAACCGTAACCCTAACCCTTACCCTAAACCTAACATAATCCTAACCCTAACCCCTAACCCTAAACTTAACCCCAACCCTACCCCTAACACTAACCTAACCGTAACCCTAAACTTAACCCTAAGCCTAAACCTAACTCTAACACTTACCCTAACCCTAAACCTAACCCTAACCATAATGCTAACCCCTAACCCTAAACGTAACCCTTAACATTACCCTAACCCTAAAACTAACCCTAAACTTAACCCTAAACCTAAACATAACCCTTACCCTTACCCTAACTCTAAACCTAACTGTAACCCAAACCTTAACCCTGACCCTAAAACTAACCCTTACCCTTACCCTAACCCTACCCCTAACCTTCATCCTAACCCTAACCCTCTCCCTTACCCTTACCCTAACCTTAATCCTACCCTTAACCCTGACCCTAACCCTAACCCTAATCCTTACCGTAACCTTAAACCTAACCCTAACCCAAACCCTAACCCTAACCCTAAAACTAACCCATACACTAACACTAAACCTAACCCTAACCCTAACTCTTAGTCTTACCCGAACCCTAACCCTAACCTTAACCTTAACCCTAACCCTAACCATAACTCTAACCCTAATCCTTACCCTTTCCTTAACCCTAACCCTAAACCTAACCCTAACCCTTACCCTAACCCTTACCCTAACCCTAACCCTAACCCTAACCTTAACCCTAATCCTAACCCTTAACCTTACCCTAACTCTAAATCTAACCCTAAAACAAACCCTAACACTAACACTAACCCTAACCCTAACCCTTACCCATACCCTAACCCCAACCCTAAACTTAACACTAACCCTAAACCTAACCCTTACAATTACCATAACCCTTACATTAATCCTAACCTTAACCCTAACCCTAACCCTAAACCTAACCCTAACCCTTACCCTAACCCTGAACCTAACACTAACACAAACCCTAACCCTAACCCTAACCCTAACACTTACACTAACCCTAATCCTAACCCTAACCCTAACCCTTACCCTAACCCTAACCCTAACCTTAATCTTAACCCTAACCCTAACCTTAACTCTAACCCTAAACCTTACCCTTACCCTAACCCTAACCATAACCCTAAACTTAACCCTAACCCTAAACCTTACCATAACCCTAACCCTAACCTTAACCTTAACCCTAACCCTAACCCTAACTCTAACCCTAATCCTTACCCTTACCCTAACCCTAAAAAAAACCCTAACAGAAACCCTAACCCTAAACCTAACCCTTACAATTAACTTTATCCTAACCCTAACCACAACCCTAAATCTAACCCT
>JANJXV010000061.1:1550000-1572500 GCA_024803745.1 Megascapheus bottae
AACTAATTCTTACACTAACCCTAAACCTAACCCTAAACTTAACCCTAACCCTAAAACTTACCCTTATCCTAACTATAAATCTAACCCTAAAACAAACCCTAACCCAAAACCTGACCCTAATCCTAAAACTCACCCTAACCCTAACCATAACCCAAACCCTAACCCTTACTCTTACCCTAACCCTACACTTAATCCTAACCTTAACCATAACCCTAACTCTAAACCTAACCCTAATCCTTACCCTAACTCTAAACCTAACCCTAAACCAAACCCTAACCCTAACCCTAACCCTAACACTTACACTAACGCTAATCCTTACCCTAATTCTAACCCTTACCCTTACCCTAACCCTAACCCTAACCTTAACCTTAACCCTAACCCTAACCCTAACTCTAACCCTAATCCTTACCCATACCCTAACCCTAACCCTAACCCTTACCCTAACCGTAACCCTAAACCTTACCCTTACCCTAACCCTAAAACTAACCCTCACACAAACCCTAACCCTAACCCTAACCCTTACCCTTAACATTACCCTAACCCTAACCCCAACCCTAATCCTAAACGTTACCCTTCCCCTAATCCTAAACCTAATGCTAACCCTAACCCTAAACCTAACCCTTACCCTAAGACTAAACCTAA
The DNA here is from genome assembly GCA_024803745.1 of Megascapheus bottae. Classification (NCBI taxonomy): domain Eukaryota; kingdom Metazoa; phylum Chordata; class Mammalia; order Rodentia; family Geomyidae; genus Megascapheus; species Megascapheus bottae. Next base: position 1,550,643 of record JANJXV010000061.1, read on the forward strand.
CCCTAACCTAAAACTAACCCTTACCCTAAGCCTAACCCTAACCCTAACCTTAACCCTAACCCTAAACCTTACCCTAAGCCTAACCCTAACCCTAACCTTAACCACAACCCTAACCCTAACCCTAACCCTAAACCTAACCCTAACCCTAACCCTAACCCTAACCTTAACCCTTACCCTAACCCTAACCCTAACCCTAACCCTTACCCTAACCCTAACCCTAGCCTTAATCTTAACCCTAACCCTAACCCTAACTCTAACCCTAATCCTTACCCTTACCCTAACCCTAAAAAAAACCCTAACAGAAACCCTAACCCTAAACCTAACCCTTACAATTAACTTTATCCTAACCCTAACCCCAATCCTAACTCTAACCCTAACACTAAACCTAACCCTAAACCTAACCCTAACCCTAAGCCTTACGTATCCCCGAACCCTAAACCTAACCCTAAGCCTAACCCTAACCCTAACCCTTACCCTAAGCCTAACCCTAACCCTAACCCTAACCTTAACACTAACCGTAACCCTAAACCTAACCCTAAACCTAACCATAACCGTAACCCTAACCATAACCCAAACCTTAAACCTAACCTTTAACCTTACCCTAAACCTTCACCTAACCCTAACCCAAACCCTAACCCTAACTCTAACCCTTACCCTTGCCTTTACCCTAACCCTAACCCCAACCCTAACACTAACGCTAACACTAAACCTAACCCTAAACCTAACCCTTAACCTAACACTAACCCTAACCATAACCCTAATCCCTAAACCTAATCCTAACCCTTACCCTTACCCTAAACCTAACCCTAACCCTAACTCTAACCCTAACCCTTACCCTTACCCTAACATTAAACCTAAACCTAACCCTTAACCGTAACCCTTAACCTAAACCTTAGCCTAACCCTAACCCTAAACTGAAACCTAACCCTAAACCTAAACCTAAGCCTAAACCTAACCCTAACCCTAAATCTAACCCTAACTCTTACACTTACCCTAACCCTAAACGTAACCCTAACCCTAACCCTAAACCTAACACTTACCCTAAACCTAACCCTAACCCTAACCTTAACCCTACCTCTTACCCTAACCCTAACCCTTACCCTTAACCTTACCCTTACCCTAACCCTAAAACTAACCCTAACCCAAAACCTAACCCTAATCCTAACCCTAACCCTTACCCCTACCCTAAACTTAACCTTAACCCTAACCCTAACCCTAAACTTTACCCTAAACCTAACCCTACCCTTACCCTTACCCTAAACCTAAAACTAACCCTAACCCTAACCGTAAACCTTACTCTACCCCTAACCTAACCTTAACCCTAACTCTAACCCTAACCCTAACCCTTACCCTAACCCTAACCCTAACACTAACCCTAACCCTTACACTTACCCTACCCCTAATCTTAACCTTAACCCTTAACCTAACCCTAACCCTAATCCTTAGCCTTACCCTAACCCTAACACTAAACCTAACCCTTATCCTAAACCTAACAGCTAACCCTAATCCTAAACCTTACCGTTACCCTAACCCTAACCCTAAACTTAACCCTAACCCTAACCTTAAACCTATCCCTTACCCTTACCCTACTCCTAAACCTAACCCTAACCCTAACCCTTACCGTTACCCTAACACTAACCTTAACAATAACCTAAACCTAACCCTAACCCTAACTCTTACACTAACCCTTATCCTAACACTAAACCTAATCCTAACCCTAACCCTAACCCTTACCCTTACCCTAAACCTAACCCTAAACTTAACCCTAACCCTAACCCTAACCCTTACCATTACCATAACCCTAAACTTAACCCTAATCTTAACCCTAACCCTAACCCTAAACCTTCCGCTTATCTAATCCTAACCCTAACCCTAACCCTAACCCTTACCCTAACCCTAACCCTAAACCTTCCGCTTATCTAATTCTAACCCTAACCCTAACCCTAAACCTTAACCTTACCCTTATCCTTACCCTAACTATAACCCTAACCCTAACCCTGACTGTAACCCTAACACTAACCTTAACAATAACCTAAACCTAACCCTAACCCTAACTCTTACACTAACCCTTATCCTAACACTAAACCTAAACCTAACCTTAACCCTTACCCTTACCTTTACCCTAATCCTAACCCCAACCATAACCTTAACCCTAGCACTAAGCCTAACCCTAACCCTAACACTAACCCTTACCCTAACCCTAACCCTAACCCCTAACCCTAACCTTAACTCTGACCCTAACCCTAAAACTAACCCTAACCTTAACCCTAACCCTAAACCTTACCCTTACCCTAACTCTAAACATAACCCTAACACAAACCCTAACCCTGACCCTAACCCTAACCCTTATCCTTACCCTTACCCTAACCCTAACCCTAACCTTAACCCTAACCCTAACCCTAACCCTAAATATTACCCTTACCCTAACCCTAAACCTAACCCTAACCCAAACCCTAACCCTAACCCTAACACTAACCCTTACACTAACCCTAAACCTAACCCTAACCTTAACCCTAACCCTAAACCTTACCCTTTTCCTAAACCTAACCCTGACCCTAACCCAAACCATAACCCTTACTCTTACCCTAACCCTATACTTAATCAAAACCTTAACCATAACCCTAACCCTAAACCTAACCCTAATCCTTACCCTAACTCTAAACCTAACCCTAACCCAAACCCTAACCCTAACAATAACCCTAACACTTACACTAACCCTAATCCTTACCTAATTCTAACCCTTACCCTTACCCTAACCCTAACCATAACCTTAACCTTAACCCTAACCCCAACCCTAACTCTAACTCTAATCCTTACCCTTACCCTAACCCTAACCATAACCCTAAACCTAAACCTAACCCTAAACCATACCCTAACCCTAACCCTAACCTTTACCCTTACCTAACCAAACCCTAACCCTTACCCTTACCCTAAACCTAACCCTAACACTCACCCTTACCCTAACCCTAACCCTAAACCTTACCCTTACCCTAAACCTAACCCTGACCCTAATCCTAACCCTAAACCTTACACTTATCCTAACTCTAAATCTAACCCTAAAACAAACCCTAACCCAAACCATAACCCTAATCCCAACCCTAATCCTAACCCTAAACCTTACCCTTTTCCTAAACCTAACCCTGACCCTAACCCTAACCCTAAACCTTACCCTTCCCTTAACCCTAAACCTAAACATAACCATAACACTAACCCGAACCCTTACCGTAAGCCTAACCCTAACCCTAAACTTAACACTAACACTAACACGACCTCTTACCCTTAGCCTAAACCTAACCCTAACCTTGACCCTAACCCTAACCCTAAAGCTAACCATAACCCTAATCCTAACCATAACCCTATCTCTAAACCTAACCTAACCCTAACTCAAATCCTTACCCTTACCTTTACCCTAACCCTATGGCCAACCCTATCCCTAACCCTAAAGCTAACCCTAACCGTAACCCTTACCCTTACCCTATCCTAACCCTAACCTTAACCCTTACCCTTACCCTAACACTAACCCTAACCCTAAACCTAACCCTAATCCTAACCTTAACCCTAAACCTTACCCTAACCCTAACCCTAACCCTAACCCTTACCCTAATCCTAACCCTAACCCTAACCATAACCCTTACCCTAACCCTAACCCTAACCCTTCTGCTTACCTAATCATAACCCTAACCCTAACCCAAACCTTAACCTTACCCTTATCCTTACCATAACTCTAACCCTAACCCTAACCCTTACCCTTACCTTTACCCTAATCCTAACACCAACCCTAACCTTAAACCTAGCACTAAAACTAACCCTAACCCTAACCCTAACCCTTACCCTAAACCTAACCCTAACCCCTAACCCTAACTTTAACCCTAACCCTAAACCTTACCCTTACCCTAACTCTAAACATAACCCCAACCCAAACCCTAACCCTGACCCTAACCCTAACCCTTACCCTTACCCTTACCCTAACCCTAACCCTAACCTTAACCCTAACCCTAACCCTAAACCTAACCCTAACCCTTACCCTAACCCTAACCCGTAACCATAGACTTAACCCTGACCCTAAACCTTACCCTTACCCTAACTCTAAACATAACGCTAATCTAAACCGTAACCCTGACCGTAACCCTAACCCTTACCCTTACCCTTACCCTAACCCTAACCCTAACCTTTAGCCTAACCCTAACCCTAACCCTAACCATTACCCTTACCCTAACCATAAACCTAACCCTAACCCAAACCCTAACCCTAACCCTAACACTAACCCTTACACTAACCCTAAACCTAACCCTAAACTTAACCCTAACCCTAAACCTTACCCTTATCCTAACTATAAATCTAACCCTAAAACAAACCCTAACCCAAACCCTAACCATAATCCTAAACCTCACCCTAACCCTAACCCTAACCCAAACCCTAACCCTTACTCTTACCCTAACTCTACACTTAATCCTTACCTTAACCATAACCCTAACTCTAAACCTAACCCTAATCCTTACCCTAACTCTAAACCTAACCCTAAACCAAACCCTAACCCTAACCCTAACCCTAACACTTACACTAACGCTAATCCTTACCGTAATTCTAATCCTTACCCTTACCCTAACCCTAACCCTAACCTTAACCTTAACCCTAACCCTAACCCTAACTCTAACCCTAATCCTTACCCATACCCTAACCCTAACCATAACCCTAAACCTAACCCTAACCCTAAACCTTACCCTAACCCTAACCCTAAATTTTACCCTTACCTAAACCTAACCCTAACCCTTACCCTTACCCTAAATCTAACCCTAACACTCACCCTTACCGTAACCCAAACCCTAACCGTTACCCTAACCCTAAACCTAACCCTAACACTTACACTAACCCTAATCCTTACCTAATTCTAACCCTTACCCTTACCCTAACCCTACCCTAACCTTAACCTTAAACCTAACCCCAACCCTAACTCTAACTCTAATCCTTAGCCTTACCCTAACCCTACCCATAACCCTAAACCTAACCCTAACCCTAAACCCTAACCTAACCCTAACGCTAACATTTACCTTACCTAACCAAACTCTAACCCTTACCCTTACCCTAAACCTAACCCTAAGACTCACCCTTACCCTAACCCTAACCCTAACCCTTACCCTAACCCTAACCCTATCCCTAACCCTTACCCTAATCCTAACCCTAAACCTTACCCTTACCCAAACCCTAAACCTAACCCTCACACAAACCCTAACCCTAACCCTAACCCTTACCCTTAACTTTACCCTAACCCTAACCCCAACCCTAACCCTAACCCTAACACTAAACCTAACCCTAAACCTAACCCTACCGGTAAACCTTACCCTTCCCCTAACCCTAAACCTCACCCTAACCCTAAACTTAACCCAGCCCCTATCCCTAACCCTATCCCTAAACCTTACCCTTACCCTAAACCTAACCCTGACCCTAACCCTAACCCTAAACCTTACCCTTCCCCTAACCCTAAACCTAAACATAACCCTAACACTAACCCGAACCCTTACCGTAAGCCTAACCCTAACCCTAAACTTAACCCTAACACTAACACTACCTCTTACCCTTAGCCTAACCCTAACCCTAACCTTGACCCTAACCCTAACCTTAACCTTAACCCTAAACCTAAGCATAACCCTAACCCTAACACTAACCCTATCCCTAACCTAACCTAACCCTAACTCTAATCCTTACCCTTGCCTTTACCCTAACCCTATGGCCAACCCTAACCCTAACCCTAAACCTAACCCTAACCGTAACCCTTACCCTTACCCTAACCTAACCCTAACCTTAACCCTTACCCTTACCCTAACACTAACCCTAACCCTAAACCTAACCCTAATCCTAACCTTAACCCTAAACCTTACCCTAACCCTAACCCTAACCCTAACCCTAACCCTTACCCTAATCCTAACCCTAACCCTAACCATAACCCTTACCCTAACCCTAACCCTAACGCTTCTGCTTACCTAATCATAACCCTAACCCTAACCCAAACCTTAACCTTACCCTTATCCTTACCCTAACTCTAACCCTAACCCTTACCATAACCCTAACCCTAACCCTAACCCTTACCCTAACCCTAACCCTAACCCTAACCTAACCCTAACTCTAACCCTAACACTAAACTTAACCCTAACCCTAACCCTTACCCTTACCTTTACCCTAAACCTAACCCCAACCCTAACCTTAACCTTGCACTAAACCTAACCCTAACCCTAACCATTACCCTTACCCTAACCATAAACCTAACCCTAACCCAAACCCTAACCCTAACCCTAAACCTAAAACTAATTCTTACACTAACCCTAAACCTAACCCTAAACTTAACCCTAACCCTAAAACTTACCCTTATCCTAACTATAAATCTAACCCTAAAACAAACCCTAACCCAAAACCTGACCCTAATCCTAAAACTCACCCTAACCCTAACCATAACCCAAACCCTAACCCTTACTCTTACCCTAACCCTACACTTAATCCTAACCTTAACCATAACCCTAACTCTAAACCTAACCCTAATCCTTACCCTAACTCTAAACCTAACCCTAAACCAAACCCTAACCCTAACCCTAACCCTAACACTTACACTAACGCTAATCCTTACCCTAATTCTAACCCTTACCCTTACCCTAACCCTAACCCTAACCTTAAACTTAACCCTAACCCTAACCCTAACTCTAACCCTAATCCTTACCCATACCCTAACCCTAACCCTAACCCTTACCCTAACCGTAACCCTAAACCTTACCCTTACCCTAACCCTAAAACTAACCCTCACACAAACCCTAACCCTAACCCTAACCCTTACCCTTAACATTACCCTAACCCTAACCCCAACCCTAATCCTAAACGTTACCCTTCCCCTAATCCTAAACCTAATGCTAACCCTAACCCTAAACCTAACCCTTACCCTAAGACTAAACCTAACCCTAACCTAAAACTAACCCTTACCCTAAGCCTAACCCTAACCCTAACCTTAACCCTAACCCTAAACCTTACCCTAAGCCTAACCCTAACCCTAACCTTAACCACAACCCTAACCCTAACCCTAACCCTAAACCTAACCCTAACCCTAACCCTAACCTTAACCCTTACCCTAACCCTAAACCTAACCCTAAGCCTTACCCTTACCGTAACCCTAACCCTAACTTTAACCCTAACCCTAACCCTAACCCTAAACCTAACCCTAACCCTAACCCTAACTCTAAACTTAACCCTAACCCTAACCCTTACCCTAAACCTAACCATAACATGAACATTAACCCTTAAATTAACCCTTACTCTAACCCTAAACCTAACCCTAACCCTAAACCTAACCCTTACCCTTACCTTTACCCTAATCATAACCCCAACTCTAACCCTTACCTAACACTAAACCTAATCCTAACACTAACCCTAACCCTAACCCTTACCCTAACCCTAACCCTAACACTAAACATAACCCTAACCCTAACCCTAAGACTTACCCTTACCCTATACCTAACGATAACCTTAGCCCTAACCCTAACCCTAACCCTAAACATAACCCTAAACCTAACCCTAATCCTAACCCTTACCCTTACCCTAACCCCTAACCCTAACCCTAAACCTAATCCTAACCGTAACCCTACCCTTACCCTAACCCTAATCCTAACCCTAACCCTTACCCTAAAGTTAACCATAACCCTAACCCTAACCCTTATCCTTACCCTAACACTAAACCTAACCCTAACCCTAACCCTAACCCTTACCCTTACCCTAACACTATACCTAACCCTAACCCTAACCCTAACCATTACCCTTACCCTAACGCTAACCCTAAACCTAACCCTAAAACTAACCCTTACCCTTACACTAACACTAACACTAACCCTACCCTAACCCTAACCCTAACCCTTACCCTAACCCTAGCTCTAACCCTAAACCGTACCCTAACCCTAACCCTATACCTAAACTTTACCCTTAACTTAACCCTAACCCTTACTTTACCCTAACCCTAAATCTAACCCTAACCCCAAACCTAACCCAAACCCTTACCCTAACCATAACCCTAAACCTAACCTTAACCCTAAACCTAACCCTAACCGTAACGCAAACCCTAACCTAACATTAAACCTAACCCTAACCCTAACCCTTACCATAACCGTAAACCTAACCTCTAACCCTCACCCTAACCCCAACCCTAACCCTAACCTAACACTAAACCTTACCCTAACCCTAACCCTAACCCTTACCCTCACCCTAACCGTAACCGAAACCCTAACCCCTAACCCTAACCGTAACCCTAAAGCTTACCCTTACCCTAAACCTAACCCTAACCCTAATCCAACACTAAAACTTTCTCTTCCCTAACTCTAAACCTAACCCTAACCCTAAACCTTAACCCTTACCCTAACCCTAAACCCAACCCTAACCCTAACTCTAACCCTAAAACTTACTTTTAGCCTAACCATAAACCGAACCATAACCCGAACCCTAACCCTAACCGTAACCCTAAACCTAACTCTAAACCTAACCCTAAACCTAACCCTTACCCTAAAACCAACCCTAACCTTAACCCTAACACTAACCCTAACCCTAACTCTAAACCTAACCCTTACCCTAACCCTAAACATAAACCTTACCCTAATCCTAACCCTAACACTAACCCTTCCGCTTACCTAATCCTAACCCTGACCCTATCCCTAAACCTTACCATTACCCTTACCCTGAACCTAACTCTAACCCTAGCCCTTACCATAACCCTAACCCTAAACCTAACCCTGACCCTAAACCTAACCCCACCCCTAACCCTAACCATAACCCTTACCCTAACTCTAAACCTAACACTAACCATAACCCTAACCCTAACCCTTACCGTTACCTTTACCCTAACCCTAACCCCAACCATAACCTTAAGCCTAGCACTAAATCTACCCCTAACCATAACCCTAGCCCTAACCCTTCCCCTAAAACTAACCCTAACCCTAACCCCTAACCCTACCCTTAACCCTAACCCTAACCCTAACACTAACCCGTACCCTAACCCTAAACTTAACCCTAACCCTAAGCCCTAACCCTAAACGTAACCCTTAACCTTACCCTAACCCTAAAACTAAACCTTAACTTAACCCTAACTCTAACCATAACCGTTACCCTTACCCTAACTCTAAACCTAACCGAAACCCCAACCCTAACCCTGACCCTAACCCTAACCTTACCCTTACCCTAACCCTAACCCTAACATTAACCCTAACCCTAATCCTTACCCTAACCCTAAACCTAACCCTAACCCAAACCGTAACCCAAACCCTAAACCTAACACTAACCCTTACACTAACCCTAATCCTAAACCTAACCCTAACCCTTACCCTTAACTTAACCCTAATCCTAACCTTAACCTTAATCCTAACAATAACCCTAACCCTAACTCTAACACTAATCCTTACCCTTACCCTAACTGTAACCATAACCCTAACACTAACCCTAACCCTAAACCTTACCCTAACCCCAACCAGAACCCTTACCCTAACCCTAACCCTAACCCTTACCGTTACCCTAACCCTAAACCTAAACCTTACCCTAACCCTAACCCTAACCCTAATCCTTACTGTAACCCTAAATCTAACCCTTACCCTTACCCTAACTCTAAACCTAAACCTAACCCAAACCCTAAATCTAACCTTTACCCTTACCCTAAAACTACACCTAACCGTAACCCCAACCCTAACCCTTACCCTAACCATTACCCTTGACTTTACCCTAACCCTAACCCCAACCCTAACCCTAAACCTAACACTAAACCTAAACCTAACCCTAACCCTTACCCTAACACTAACCCTAACCCTACACTAACCCCTAAACCTAACCCTAACCCTTACCCTTACCCTAAACCTAACTCTAACCCTAACTCTAACCCTAACCCGTACCCTTACCCTAACAATAAACCTAACCCTAACCCTAATCCTAAACCTTACCCTTAACCTTAGCCTAACCCTTACCCTGAACTTTACCCTAACCCTAACCCTAACCCTAATCCTAAACCTAACCCTAACCCTAACCCTAAATATAGCCCTTACCCTTAGCCTAACCCTAACCCTAACCCTAACCCTAACTCTTACCCTAATGCTAACCCTTACCCTTACCCTTATCCTAACCCTAAACCTAACCCTAACACAAACCCTAAACCTAACCCTAACCCTAATCCTTACCCCTAGCCTAACCCTAACACTAACCTTAACCCTAACTCTTACCCTAATGCTAACCCTTACCCTTACCCTTAACCTACCCCTAACCTAACCTTAACACTAACACTAACCCTAACCCTAACCCTTACCCTAACCCTAACCCTAACCCAAACCATTACATTTACCCTAACCCTAACCCTAACCTTAACCCTTAACCTAACCCTAACCCTAACCCTAACACTAACCCTAACCCTTACCCTAACCCTAAACCTAACCCTAACCCTAACCCTTACCCTTAGCCTCACCCTAACCCTAAGTTTAACCCTAACGCTAACCCTAATCCTAACAATAAACCTAACCAGAACCCTAACTCTAACACTAACCCTAACACTAACACTAACCTAACCCTAACCCTAACTATAACCCTAACCCTAACCCTTACCCCAACCCTAACATAAACCCTAACCCTTACCGTAACCCTAACCCTTACCCTAACCCTAACCTTAACCCTAAACTTAACCCTAACCCTAACCATAACAATTACCCTTACTTTAACCCTAACCATAACCCTAACCCTAAGCCTTACCCTTACCTTTACCCTAACCCTGACCACAACCCTAAACTTAACCCTAGCACTAAACCTAACCCTAACCCTAACCCTAACCCTAACCCTTACCCTAAACCTAACCTAATCCTAACCCTAACCCCTAACCCTAAACTTAACCCCAACCCTAACCCTAACACTAACCTAACCGTAACCGTAAACTTAACCCTAACCCTAAACCTAACTCTAAGCCTTACCCTAACCCTAAACCTAACCCTAACCCTAACCCTAACCGCTAACCCTAAACGTAACCCTTAACCTTACCCTAAGCCTAAAACAAACCCTAAACTTAACCGTAAACCTAAACATAACCCTTACCCTTACCCTAATTCTAAACCTAACTGTAACCCAAACCTTAACCCTGACCCTAACCCTAACCCTTACCCTTACCCTAACCCTAACCCTAACCTTAATCCTCCCCTTAAACCTAACCCTAACCCTAACCCTAATCCTTACCGTAACCTTAAACCTAACCCTAACCCAAACCCTAACCCTAACCCTAACACTAACCCTTACACTAACACTAAACCTAACCCTAAACCTAACCCTTATTCTTACCCGAACCCTAACCCTAACCTTAACCTTAACCCTAACCCTAACCCTAACTCTAACCCTAATCCTTACCCTTTCCTTAACCCTAACCTTAACCCTAACCCTAACCCTAACCCTAACCTTAACCCTAATCCTAACCCTTACCCTTACCCTAACTCTAAATCTAACCCTAAGACAAACCCTAACACTAACACTAACCCTAACCCTAACCCTTACCCTAACCCTTACCCTAACCCTAACCCTAACCCTAACCTTAACCCTAATCCTAACCCTTACCCTTACCCTAACTCTAAATCTAACCCTAAGACAAACCCTAATACTAACACTAACCCTAACCCTAACCCTTACCCATACCCTAACCCTAAACCTAACCTTAACCCTAACCCTAACCCTAACCGTTACCATTAACATAACCCTAAACCTAACCCTAACCCAAACCCAAACCCTAACCCTAACCCTAACACTTACACTAACCCTAATCCTAACCCTAAACCTAACCCTAACCCTTACCCTAACCCTAACCCTTACCTTAATCTTAACCCTAACCCTAACCTTAACACTAACCCTAAACCTTACCCTTACCCTAAACCTAACCATAACCCTAAACTTAACCCTAACCCTAAAGCTTACCCTAACCCTAACCCTAACCTTAACCTTAACCCTAATCCTTACCCTAACTCTAACTCTAATCCTTATTCTTACCCTAACCCTAAAAAAAAACCCTAACAGAAACCCTAACCCTAAACCTAACCCTTACAATTAACTTTATCCTAACCCTAACCCCAACCCTAACTCTAACCCTAACACTAAACCTAACCCTAATCCTAACCCTAACCCTAAACCTTAGGTTTCCCCTAACCCTAAACCTAACCCTAAGCCTAACCCTAACCCTAACCCTTACCCTAAGCCTAACCCTAACCCTAATCTTAACATTAACCCTAACCCAAACCCTAACCCTAACCCTAACCCTAACACTTACACTAACCCTAATCCTAACCCTAAACCTAACCCTAACCCTTACCCTAACCCTAACCCTTACCTTAATCTTAACCCTAACCCTAACCTTAACTCTAACCCTGAACCTTACCCTTACCCTAAACCTAACCATAACCCTAAACTTAACCCTAACCCTAAACCTTACCCTAACCCTAACCCTAACCTTAACCTTAACCCTAATCCTAACCCTAACTCTAACCCTAATCCTTACTCTTACCCTAACCCTAAAAAAACCCTAACAGAAACCCTAACCCTAACCGTAACCCTTACACTTACCCTAAACCTAATCCTAACCCTAACCCTAACCCTAAACTTAACCGTAACCCTAACCCTAACCCTAACCCTTACCCTTACACTAACACTAACCCTAATCCTACCCTAACCCTAACCCTAACCCTAACCTCACCCTAGCCCTAACCCTAACCCTTAACCTTACTCTAACCCTAACCCTAAACCTAAACTTTACCCTAAACCTAACCCTAACCCTACCCCTTACCCTAACCCTAAACCTAACCCTAACCCAAAACCTAACCCTAACCCTTACCCTAACCCTAATCCTAAACCTAAATTTAACCCTAACCCTAACCCTAACCCTTACCCTAACCTTTCACTAAACCTAACCCTAACCCTAATCCTAACTCTTACCCTAACCATAAAAATAACCCTAACCCCTAACCCTAAACCTCACCCCAACACTAACCCTAACCTAAAACTAAACGTAACCCTAACCCTAACCCTTACACTACCCCTAACCTAACGTTAACCCTAACTCTAACCCTAATCCTTACACTTACCCTAACCATAACCATAACACTAAACATAAACCTAAATCTAAACCCTACACAAACCCTAACCCTAACCTTTACCCTAAACCTAAACCTAACCCTTACCCTTACCCACACCTAACTCTAACCCTTACCCTAACCCTAACCCTAACCCTAACCCTAAACCTAACCCTAAACCTAACACTACACCTAATCCTGACCAAAACCCTAAGCCTAACACATTCCCTTACCCTAACCCTAAACCTAACCCTAACACAAACCCTAACCCTAACCCTAACCCAAACACTAAACCTAACCCTAACACTAACCCTAACCCTAAACCTTACCCTTCCCCTAAACCTAAACCTAACCCTAACCCTAACCCTAATCTTAACCATAACCATAACCCTAACCCTAAACCTAAACCTAACCATAACCCTAACACTAACCCTCACCCTAACCTTAACCCTTACCCTAACCCTAACCCTAAACCTAACCCTAACCCTTACCCTTAGATTAACCCTAACCCTAACTTTAACCTTAACCCTAACCCTAACCCTAAAACTAACCCTAACCCTTACCGTAACCCTACTCTTACCCTAACACTAAACCTAACCCTAAACCTAACCCTAACCCTCAACCTTACCCTTCCCCTAACCATAAACCTAACCCTAACCCTAACCCTAACCCTAACCGGAACCCTTACCCTAAGCCTAACCCTAAACCTAACCTTAACCCTAACCTAACCCTAAACCTAACCCTAATCCTAACCATAACCCTATCCCTAACCCTAACCCTAACCTTAACCATTACCCTAACCCTAAACCTAACCCTAACCCTAACACTTACTCTTAGCCTAACCCTCACCCTAACTTTAACCCTAACCATAACCCTAACCCTAAACATAAACCTAAACCAAACCCTAACCCTAACGATAACTCTACACCTAAACCTAACCCTAAACCTTACCCTAACCCTAACCCTAGCCTTAACATTTAACCTAACCCTTACCCTTACCCTAACCCTAAACCTAACCCTAACCCTAACCCTAACCGGAACCCTAAACCTAACCCTAACCTTAACCCTAACCCTAAACCTAACCCTAACCGTAACCCTTTCCCTTACCCTAACCCTAATCCTAACCCTAACCCTAACCGTAAACTTAACCCTAACCCTTACCTTTAACCTATCAGTAAACTAACCCTAACTCTAACCCTAACCCTTACCCTAACACTAAACCTAACCCTAACCCCAACCATAACCATTACCCTTACCCTTACCCTAACCCTAAAACGAACCCTTACCGTTACACTAAAACTAACCCTAACCCTAACCCTAAACCTAACCCTTATCCTAAACCTAGCCCTAACCCTAACCCTTACCCTTACCCTAACCCGAACCTAAACCTGACCTTTCCCCAAACCTAACCCTAACCCTTACCCTTACCCTAACCCGAAACCTAACCCTAACCCAAAACCTAAACATAACCCTTACCCTAACCCTAACACTAAACCTACACTTAAACCTAAACCTAACCCTAACCCTTACCCTAACCCTAACCACTAACCCTAACCCTAACCCCAACCCTACCCCTAACCTAACACTAAAGCTAACCCTAACCCTAACTCTAACCCTTTCCCTCACCCTAACACTAATCCTAACCCTAAATCCTAACCCAAACCCTAACCTTAAACCTTACCCTTACCCTAAACCTAACCCTAACCATAACCCTAACCCTAACACTTAACCTTACCCTTCCCCTAACTCTAAACCTAACCCTAACCCTAACACTAATCCTAACCCTTACCCTAAGCCTAAACCTAACCCTAACCTTAACCCTAACGCGAACCCTAACCCTAAACCTACCCATAAACCTAACCCTAACCCTAACCCTAACCTTAACCCTTTCCCTAACCCTAACCCTAAACATAACCCTTACCCTAACACTAAACCTAATCATAACCCTAACCCTAACCCTAACCCTTACACTTACCCTAACCCTAACCCTAACCCTAACCCTTACCCTTACCCTTACCCTAACCCTAACCCTAATCTAACCCTAACCCTTACATTTACACTAACACTAAAACTAACCGTAACCCTAACCCTTACCCTAACCCTAGCCCTAACGCAAACTCTTACCCTTACCCTAACCGTAACACTAAACCTAAACTTTAACTCTAACCATAACCCTAACCGTTACGCTAACCCTAAACCTAACCCTAACACAAAACCTAACCCTAAACTTACCCTAACCCTAACCCTAAACCTAACTTTAAACCTAACCCTAACCCTAACCCTAACACTTACCCTAACCTAACACTAAACCTAACCGTAACCCAAACCGAAACCCTTACCATAACCATAACGCTAACCCTAACACGTAACCCTAACCCTATCCCCAACCCTAACCCTAACCCTAACCCTAACCCTAACCCTTACCCTCACCCTAACCCTAACCCAACCATAACCCCTAACCATAAGCCTAACCCTAAATCTTACCCTTACCCTAAACCTAACCCTAACCCTAACCTTAACCCTAAAACTTACCCTTACCCTAACCCTAAACCTAAACCCAAACCTAACCCTAACCCTTACCCTAAGCCTAACCCTAAACCTAACCCTAACCTTTACCACAACCCTAACTCTAACCCTAACCCTAACCCTAACCCTAAACTTAAACACAACCATAACCCTAACCCTTACCCTAAGCCTAACCCTAACCCTAACCTTCACCACAACCCTAACCCTAACCATACCCCTAACCCTAACCCTAAAAATAACCATAACCCTAATCCTAATCCTAACCCTAACTCTAAACCTAAACCTAACCCTAAACCTTACACTAACCCTAACCCTAACCTTAACCCTAACCCTAAACCTAACACTTACCCTAACCCTAAACCTAAACCTAACCCTAACCCTTACCCTTACCTTTACCCTAACCCTAACCCCAACCCTAACCCTAACACTAACATAAAACCTAAAATTAACCCTAAACCTAACCCTAACCCTTACCCTAACCCTAACAATAACCCTAACTCTAACCCATAACCCTAACTCTAACCCTTACCCTTACAAAAATCCTAATGCTGACCTTAACCCTAACACTAACCCTAACCCTAAACCTAAACCTAACCTTAACCCTAACCATAAACCTACCCTAACCATAACCCTTATCCTTACCCTAACCTAACCCTATTCCTAACCCTTACCCTTACCCTAACCCTAACCGTAACACTAAACCTAAGCCTAATCCTAACCCTAACACTAACCCTTACCCCAACCCTAACCCTAACCCTAACCCTAACCCAAACCCTAACCCTACCCTAACCCTAACCATAACCCATCTGCTTACCTAATCGTAACCCTAACCCTAACCCTAAAGCCTTACCCTTACCCTTACCCTTACCCTAACTCTAACCCTAACCCTATCCCTAACCCTAACCCTAACCCTAACCCTAACCTAACCCTAACTCTAAACCTAACCCTAACCCTAACCTTTACACTAACCCTAACCCTTACCTTAACACTATCCCCTACTGTAACCCTAACCCTTACCCTAACACTAAACCTAACACTAACCCTAACCCCAATCCTAACCCTTACCCTTACCTTTACTCTAACTCTAACCCCAACCCTAACCCTAACCTTAACACTAAACCTAACCCTAATCCTAATGCTAACCCTTACCCTAACCCTAACACCTAACCCTAACCCTATCCCGTACGCTTACCCTAAACCTAACCCTAACCCTAACCCTAACCTTAACCCTTACAATTAGCCTAACCCTAAACCTATCCCTAACCCTAAGCCTTACCCTTAGCCTCAAACTAAACCTAACCTTAACCCTAACCCTAACATTAACCCTAACCCTAAACCTAACCATAACCCTAAACCTAACCCTAACCTTAACCTAACGCTAACCCTTACTCTTAGCCTAACACCAACCCTAACCTTAACCCTAAACCTAACCCTAACCCTAACCCTAACTCTAAACCTAACCCTAACACTAACCCTTACACTAACCCTAAGCCTAACCTTAAACCTAACCCTAACCCTAACCCTTACCATAACCCTAAGCCTAACCCTAACCCTAACCCTAACCCTAACTCTTACCCTTACCTTTACCCTAACCCTAACCACAACCCTAAATCTAACCCTAACCCTAAACCTAAAACCCAACCCTAACCCTAAACTTAACCCTAAGCCTAACCCTAACCCTAACCCTAACCTTCACCACAACCCTAACCCTAACCATACCCCTAACCCTAACCCTAAAAATAACCATAACCCTAATCCTAATCCTAACCCTAACTCTAAACCTAAACCTAACCCTAAACCTTACACTAACCCTAACCCTAACCTTAACCCTAACCCTAAACCTAACACTTACCCTAACCCTAAACCTAAACCTAACCCTAACCCTTACCCTTACCTTTACCCTAACCCTAACCCCAACCCTAACCCTAACACTAACATTAAACCTAAAATTAACCCTAAACCTAACCCTAACCCTTACCCTAACCCTAACAATAACCCTAACTCTAACCCATAACCCTAACCCTAACCCTTACCCTTACAAAAATCCTAATGCTGACCTTAACCCTAACACTAACCCTAACCCTAAACCTAAACCTAACCTTAACCCTAACCATAAACCTACCCTAACCATAACCCTTATCCTTACCCTAACCTAACCCTATTCCTAATCCTTACCCTTACCCTAACCCTAACCGTAACACTAAACCTAAGCCTAATCCTAACCCTAACACTAACCCTTACCCCAACCCTAACCCTAACCTTAACCCAAACCCTAACCCTACCCTAACCCTAACCATAACCCATCTGCTTACCTAATGGTAACCCTAACCCTAACCCCAAAGCCTTACTCTTACCCTTACCCTTACCCTAACTCTAACCCTAACCCTATCCCTAACCCTAACCCTAACCCTAACCTAACCCTAACTCTAAACATAACCCTAACCCTAACCTTTACCCTAACCCTAACCCTTACCTTAACACTATCCCTAACTGTAACCCTAACCCTTACCCTAACACTAAACCTAACACTAACCCTAACCCTAATCCTAACCTTTACCCTTACCTTTACTCTAACTCTAACCCCAACCCTAACCCTAAACTCAATACTAAACCTAACCCTAATCCGAACGCTTACCCTTACCCTAACCCTAACCCCTAACCCTAACCCTATCCCGTACGCTTAGCCTAAACCTAACCCTAACCCTAACCCTAACCTTAACCCTTACAATTAGCCTAACCCTAAACCTATCCCTAACCCTAAGCCTTACCCTTAGCCTCAAACTAAACCTAACCTTAACCCTAACCCTAACATTAACCCTAAACCTAAACCTAACCATGACCCTAAACCTAACCCTAACCTTAACCTAACGCTAACCCTTACTCTTAGCCTAACACTAACCCTAACCTTAACCCTAAACCTAACCCTAACCCTAACCCTAACTCTAAACCTAACCCTAACACTAACCCTTACACTAACCCTAAGCCTAACCTTAACCCTAACCCTAACCCTAACCCTTACCATAACCCTAAGCCTAACCCTAACCCTAACCCTAACTCTTACCCTTACCTTTACCCTAACCCTAACCACAACCCTAATTCTAACCTTAACACTAAACCTAACCCTAACCCTAAACCTAACCCTAATCCTTACCCTAACCCTAACCCTAAGAGTAACCCTAATCCCTAACCCTAACCCTAACCCTTATAACCCTAAAGCTAACCTTAACCCTAACCCTAACCCTAATCCTAAACCTAACCCTATCCTTAACCCTAACCCTAACCCTAACCCTAACCCTAACCTAACCCTAACCCTATGCCTAACCCTAACCCTAAACCTAACACTAATCCTAACCCTAACCCTAACCCTTACCCTAACCCTACGCCTAATCCTAACCCTAACCCTAACCCTTACACTAACCCTAACACTAACCCTTCTGCTTACCTAACCTTAACCCTAATCCTAACCCTAAACCTTACCCTTACCCTTACCCTAACTCTAAGCCTAACCCTTACCTTAATCCTAATCCTAACCCTAACCATTACTCTAACCCTAACCCTAACCCTAACCTAACCCTAACTCTAAACCTAACCCTAACCCTAACCCTTGCCCTAACCCTAACCCTAACCCTAACCTTAACCCTATCCCTAACCCTAACTCTAACCCTTACCCTAAACCTAAACCTAACCCTAAACCTAACCCTAACCCTTACCCTTACCTTTACCCTAACACTAACACCAATGCAAACCATAAACTTAATACTAAACCTAACCCTAACAATAACCCTAACCCTTACCCTAACCCTAACCCTAACCCTAACCTCTAACCCTAACCCTAACCCTTACACTAACCCTAACCTAAACACTAACCCTTACCCTAACCCTAACCCTTACCCTAACCCTAACCTTAACCCTAACCTTAACCCTAACCCTAACCATAATACTTACTCTTACCCTAACCCTAACCATAACCCTAACCTCTAACCCTAAACGTAACCCTTAACCTTACCCTAACCCTAACCCTAACCCAACCTTAACCCTAACCCTAACCCAAACCCTGAACCTTACCCTTACCCTAACTCTAAATCTTACCCTAAAACATCTCCTAACCCTAACCCTAACCCTTACACTAAGACTAAGCCTAACCTTAACCCTAACCCTAACCCTAAACGTAACCCTTACCATTACCATAACCCTAACCTTAATTCTAACCTTAACCCTAACCCTAACCCTAAACGTACCCCTAAACTTACCCTAACCCTAAACCTAACCCTACCCCAAACCCTAACCCTAACCCTAACACTTACACTAACCCTAATCCTAACCGTAACCCTAACCCTAACCCTAACCCTTACCCTAATCCTAATCCTAAACTTACCGTTAACCCTAACCCTAACCCTAACTCTAACCCTAATCCTTACCCATACACTAACCCTAACCATAACCCTATACCTAACCCTAACCCTAAACCTTACCCTAACCCTAACCCTAACCTTTACCCTTACCCTAACCCTAACCCTAACCCTAACCCTTACCCTTACCTAAACCTAACCCTAACCCTTACCCTTACCCTAACCCTAACCCTACCCTTACCCTAAACCTAACCCTAACACTAACTCTAACCCTTACCCTAACCCTAACCATAAACTTTACCCTTACCCTAACACTAAACCTAAACCTAACCGAAACCCTATGCCTAACCTTTACCTTTACCCTCACTCTAAACCTAACCCTAACACAAACCCTAACCCTAACCCTAACCCTTACCCTTATGTTTACCCTAACCCTAAACCCAACCCTAACCCTAACCCTAACACTAAACCTAACCCTAAACCTAACCCTACCCCTAAACCTTAACCTTCCCCTAACCCTAAACCTAACCCTAACCCAAACCCTAACCCTCACCCTTACCCTAAGCCTAACCCTAACCATAACCTTAACCCTAACCCTAACCCAAACCCTGACCCTAACCCTAAACCTAACTATAACCATACCCTACCCCTAATCCTAACCTTAACCCTTACCTTAACCCTAAAACTAACCCTAACCCTGACCCTAACCATTACCAGTAGCCTAAACCTAACACTAAATCTAACCCTAACCCTGACCCTAATCCTAACCCTTACCTAACCCTAACCCTAACCCTAACTGTAACCCTAATCCCTAACCCTAAACCTAACCCTTACCCTTACAATAACCCTAACGCTAACTTTAACCCTAACCCTATCCCTAACCCTTACCCTTACCCTTACCTTTACCTAACCCTAACCCCAACCCTAACCCTAACCTTAATACTAAACCTAACCCTAAACCTAAACCTAACCCTTACCCTAACCCTAACTCCAACCCTAACCCTAACCCTACCCCGTAACCCTAACCCTATCCCTTACCCTTACCCTAAACCTAATCCTAACCCTAACCCTAACCTTAACCCTTACCCTTAGCCAAACCCTAAACCTAACACTTACCCTAACCCTTAACCTTAGCCTCACCCTAACCCTAACCTTAACCCTAACCTAACAGTAACCCTAACCCTAACATAAACATAACCGTAACCCTAACCCTAACGCTAACCCTAACACTAACCCTAAACCTAAGCCGAACCCTAACCCTAACTCTATCCCTAAACCTAACCATAACCCTTACTCTTACACTAACACTAAACCTAACACTATTCCTAACCTTAACCCTTACCCTAACCTTAGCACTAAACCTAACTCTTACCCTTACCCTAACCCTAACCCTAAAGCTAACCTTAACCCTAAACCTAACCCTTACCCTTACCCTAACCCTAACCCTAAACCTAATCTTAAACCAAACCTTAACCCTAACACTAACACTTACCCTAAACTAACACTAAACCTAACCCTAAACCTAAACCTTACCCTCACCCAAACCCTAACCCTAAACCCTAACCCTAAACCTAATCCTTACCCTAGGCCTAACCCTAACCCTAAATCTTACCCTTACCCTAAACCTAACCCTAACCCTAACCCTAAACCTTACCCTTCCACTAACCCTAAACCTAACCCTAACCCTAACCCTTACCCTAAGCCTAACCCTAACCCTAAAACTAACCATAACCCTAATTCTACCCCTAACCCTAACTCTAAACCTAACCCTAACCCTAACCCTTACAGTAACCCTAACACTAATTTAACCCTAACCCTAACCCCTACCCTAACACTAAACATAACCCTAACCCTAACACTAACACCTACCCTTACCTTTACCATAACCCTAA
>JANJXV010000061.1:1582500-1592500 GCA_024803745.1 Megascapheus bottae
CCGTAACCCTAACCCTAACCCTTCCCTTACCCTAACCCTTAACCTAACCCTAACCCAAACCCTAAACCTAATCCTTACCCTTACCCTAACCCTAAACCTAACCCTAACCCAAAACCTAACCCTTACCCTTGCCTTTACCCTAACCCTAACCCCAACCCTAACCCCAACCCTAACACTAAACCTAACCCTAACCCTAACCCTAATGCTTACACTAACCCTAAACCTAACCCTAACCCCTAAACCGAACCATAACCCTTACCCTTACCCTAAACCTAACCCTAACCCTAACTCTAACCCTAACCCTTACCCTTACCCTAACACTAAACCTAACCCTAACCCTAACCCTAACCCTAACCTTAACCCTAACCCTAACACTAACCCTAAGCGTAAACCTAACCCTAACCCTAAATCTAACCCTAACCCTTACCCTTACCAAAAAACTAAACCTAACCCTAAACCTAACCCTAACCCTTACCCTTAGCCTAACCCTAACCCTAAACTTAACCCTAACCCTTACCCTAACCCTAACCCTTACCCTTACCCTTACCCTTACCCTAACCCTAAACCTAACCCTAACCCAAACCCTAACCCTAACCTTAACCCTAACACTAAGCCTTACCCTTATCCTAACCCTAAACTTAACCCTAACCGTAACACTAACCTTAACCCTAACCCTAACCCTAAACCTTACCCTTACCCTAAACCTAAACCTAACCCTAAACCTAATCCTAAACATAATATCTAACCCTAACCCTAACCATAACCCTTACCATTACCCTAACCCTAACCCTAAACCTAACACTAACCCTTACCCTTACCCTTACCCTAACCCTAACCCTAACCTAAACCTAACCCTTACCCTTACACTATCACTAAACCTAACCCTAACCCTAACCCTAACCCTTACCCTAACCCTAACCCTAACCCTAACTCTTACCCTTACCCTAACCCTAACCCTAACCCTAACCTTAAACCTAACCCTCACCTTAACCCTAACCCTAACACTAACACTAAACCTAAACATAACACTTACCCTAACCAAACACTAAACCTAACCCTAACCCTAACCGTAACCCTTACCATAGCCATAACCCTAACCCTAACCCCTAACCCTAACCCTAAACCTAAATTTCACCCTAACCCTAACCGTAACCGTAACCCTTACCCTAACCCTAAACCTAACCTTAACCCTAACCCTAACCCTTACCCTTAGACTAACCCTAACCCTAAACTAAATCCTAACCCTAACCCTAACCCTAAACCTAACCATAACCCTAATCCTAACCCAAACCCTAACCCTAACTATAACCCTAACCCTAACCCTAACACTTACACTAACCCTAACACTAACCTTAAACCTAACCTAACCCTAACCCTAACCCTTACCCTAACCATAAACCTAACCCTAACCCTAACCCTTACCATTACCTTTAACCTAACCCCAGCCCCAACCCTAACCCTAACCCTAACACTAAACCTAAAATTAACCGTAACCCTAACCCTAACACTTACCCTAACCCTAACCCTAAACCTAACCCCTAACCCTAACCCTATCCCTTACCCTTACAATAACCTTATTGGTAACCTTAACCCTAACTCTAACCCTAACCCTAACCCTACAGCTAAACCTAAACTTAACCCTAACCATAAACCTAATGCTAACCATAACCCTTAGAGTTACCCTAAACCTAACTCTAATCCTAACTCTTACCCTTACCCTAATCCTAAACCTAACCCTAACCCTAAACCTAACCCTAATTATAACCCTAACACTAACCCTTACCCTAACCCTAACACTAACCCTAACTCTTACCCTAACCCTAACCCTAACCCTAAACCTTACTCTAACCCTAACACTAACCCATTCGCTTACCTAATCATAACTCTATCCCTAACCCTAAAACCTTACCCTTACCCTTACCCTTACCCTAACTCTAACACTAACCTTTACCCTAACCATAACCCTAACCCTAACCTAACCCTAACTCTAACCCTAACCCTAACCCTAACCCTTACCCTAACCCTTACCTTAACCCTATCCCTAATTGTAACCCTAAACCTTACCCTAACCCTAAACCTAACTCTAACCCTAACCCTAACCCTAAACCTTACCCTTACCTTTACCCTAACCCTAACCCCAACAATAACCATAACCTTAATACTAAACTTAACCCTAAACCTAAGCCTAATCCTTACCCTAACCCTAAACCTAACTCTAACTGTAACCCCTACCCTTAACCCTATCCCTTACGCTTACCCTAAACCTAACCCTAACCCTAACCCTAACCTTAACCCTTACCCTTAGCCTAACCCTAAACCTAACCCTAACCCTAAGCCTTAACTTTAGCCTCACCCTAACCCTAACCTTAATCCTAACCCTAACAATAACCCTAACCCTAAACCTAACCATAACCTTAACCCTAACCCTAACCCTAACTATAACACTAAACCTAACCATTACCCTAATCCTAACCCTAAACCTAACTCTAAACCTAACCCTAACCCTAACCCTTACACTAACCCTAACCCTAACCTTAAACCTAACCCTAAACATAACCCTAACCGTAACCCTTACCCTTACCCTAACCCTAACCCTAACCCTTACCCGTACCCTAACCCTAACCCTAAACCTAACACTAAACCTAACCCAAATCCTAACCCTAACCCTAACTCTTACCCTAACCCTAACCCTAATTCTAAACCTTACCCTAACCGTAAAACTAACCCTAACTCTAACCTTTACACTAACCCTAATCCTAACCCTTCTGCTTACCTAATCCTAACCCTAACCCTAAAACTAAACCTTACCCTTACCCTTAACCTTACCCTAACTATAACCCTGACTCTTACCATAACCCTGACCCTAACCCTAACCCTTACTCTAACCCTAACAATAACCCTAACCTAACCCTAAATCTAACCCTAACCCTAACCCTAACCCTTACCCTAACCCTAAGCTTAACCCTATCCCTAACCCTAACCCTGACCCTTACCCTAAACCTAAACCTAAATCTAACCCTTACCCTAACCCTTACCCTTACCTTTACCCTAACACTAACCCCAACCCTAACCCTAAACTTAATACTAAACCTAACCCAAACCCTAACCCTAACCCTTACCCTAACCCTAACCCTAACCCCAAACACTAACCCTAACCCTTACACTAACCGTAACCTAAACCCTAACCCTTACCCTAACCCTAACCCTTACCCTAACCCTAACCTTAACCCTAACCTTAACCCTAACCCTAACCATAAAACTTACCCTTACACTAACCCTAACCCTAACCCTAACCTCTAACCCTAAACGTAACCCTTAACCTTACCCTAACCCTAACCCTAACCCTACCTTTACCCTAACCCTAACCCTAACCCTTACCCTTACCCTAACTCTAAATCTTACCCTAAAACAAAACCTAACCCTAACCCTAACCCTAATCCTTATCCTTACCCTAACCCTAACCCTAAACTTAACCCTAACCCTAACCCTAAACTTTACCATTACCATAACCGTAACCTTAATCCTAACCTTAACCCTAACCCTAAACCTAAACCTACCCCTAACCCTTACCCTAACCCTAAACTTAACCTAACCCAAACCCTGACCCTAACCCTAACCCTAACACTTAAACTAACCCTAATCCTAACCCTAACCTAACCCCAACCCTTACCAGAACCCTAACCCTAACCTTAACCTTAACCCTAACCCTAACCCTAAGTCTAACCCTAATCCTTACCCATACCCTAACCCTAACCATAACCCTAAACCTAAACCTAACCCTAAACCTTACCCTAAACCTAACCATAACCTTTACCCGTACATTAACCCTAACACTAAGCCTTACCCTTACCCTAAACCTAACCCTTACCCTTACCCTTACCTTAACCCTAACCCTAACCCTTACCCTAAAACTAACCCTAACCCTAACCCTTACCCTAACCCTAACCATAAACCTTACCCTTACCCTAACACTAAACCTAACCCTAATCCAAACTCTATGCCTAACCCTTACCCTAACACTAACCCTAAACCTAACCCTAACACAAACCGTAACCCGAACCCTAACCCTTACCCTTACCTTTACCCTAACCCTCACCCCAACCCTAACCCTAACCCTAACAGTAAACCTAACAATAAAACTAACCATAACCCTAAACCTTAACCTTCCCCTAACCCTACAACTAACCCTAAACCTAACCCTAGCCCTAACCCTTACCCTTAGCCTTACCCTAACACTAACCTTAACCCTGACCCTTACCCAAACCCTAACTCTAACTCTAAAACTAACCATAACCACACCCTACCCCTAACCCTAACCTTCACCCTTACCTTAACCCTAAACCTAACCCTAACCCTAAGCCTAACCCTTACCCGAAGCCTAACCCTAACACTAAACCTAACCCTTACCCTAACCCTAACCCTAACCCTTACCCTAACCCTAACCCTAACCGTAACCCTAACCCCTAAACCTAAACCTAACCATTACCCTTAAAATAACCCTAACGCTAACCTTAACCCTAACCCTAACCCTAACCCTTACCCTTACATTTACCCTAACCCTAACCCCAACCCTAACCCTACCCTTAATACTAAACCTAATCCTAACCCTAACCCTAAACCTTAACCTAACCCTAACCCTACCCCTAACCCCTAACCCTAACCCTATCCCTTACCCTTACCTTAAATCTAAACCTAAACCTAACCCTAATCTTAACCCTTACCCGTAGCCTAACCCTAAACCTAATCCTAACCCTAACCCTTACCCTTAGCCTCACCCTAACCCTAACCTTAACCCTAAACATAACAGTAACCCTAACCCTAAACCTAAACATAACCCTAACCCTAACCCTACCCTAAGCCTAACCCTAACCCTAACCCTAACCCTAAACCTAACCCTAACCGTAACCCTTACCCTTACCCTAACCGTAACCCTAACCCTTACCCTTACCCTAACCCTAACCCTAAACCTAACACTAAACCTAGCCCTAACCCTAACCCTAACCCTAACCCTTACTCTTACACTAACCTTAACCGTAACCCTAACCCTTACCCTTACCCTAACCCTAAACCTAACCGGTCCGCTTATCTATTCCTAACCCTAAACCTAACCGTAAACCTTACCCTTACTCTTACCCTTACCCTAACTCTAACCAGAACCCTTACCATAACCCTAACTCTGACCCTAACCCTTACCCTAACCCTAACCCTAATCCTAACCTAACCCTAACTCTAACCCTAACCCTAACCCTAACCCTTACCCTAACCCTAAACCTAACCCTAGCCCTAACCCTAACCCTTACCTTTACCCTAACACTAACCCCAAACCTAACCCTTACCTAATACAAAACCTAACCCTAACCCTAACCTTAACCCTAACCCTAACCCTAACCCTAACCCTAACACATTACCCTAACCCTAACCCTTACCCTAACCCTAACCTAAACCCAAACCTCTACCCTAACCCTAACCCTTACCTAACCCTAACCTTAACCCTAACCTTAACCCTAACCCTAAACATAACACTTACCCTTAACCTAACCCTAACCATAACCCTAACCTCAAACCCTAAACGTAAACATTAACCTTACCCTAACCCTAACCCTAACCTTAACCTTAACCCTAACCCTAACCCTAACCTTTACCCTTCCCCTAACTCTAAATCTAACCCTAAAACAAACCCTAACCCTAACCCTAACCCTAGCCCTTACCCTGACGATAACCCTAACCTTAACCCTAACACTAACCAAACCCTAACCCTTACCCTAACCCTAAAACTAACCCTAACTCTAACCCTTACACTAACCCTAATCCTAACCCTTCTGCTTACCTAATCCTAACACTAACCCTAAACCTAAACCTTAACCTTACCCTTAACCTTACCCTAACTATAACCCTGACTGTTATCATAACCCTGACCCTTACCCTAACCCTTACTCTAACCCTAACAATAACCCTAAACTAACCCTAACTCTAACCCTAACCCTAACCCTAACCCTTACCCTAACCCTAAACTTAACCCTATCCCTAACCCTAACCCTTACCCTAACCCTAAACCTAAATCTAACCCTAACACTAACCCTTACCCTTACCTTTACCATAACACTAACCCCAACCCTAACCCTAAACTTAATACTAAACCTAACCCAAACCCAAACCCTAACCCTTACCCTAACCCTAACACTAACCCCAAACCCTAACCCTAACCCTTACACTAACCGTAACCTAAACCCTAACCCTTACCCTAACCCTAACCCTTACCCTAACCCTAACCTTAACCCTAACCTTAACCCTAACCCTAACCATAAAGCTTACCCTTACCCTAACCCTAACCCTAACCCTAATCTCTAAACCTAAACGTAACCCTTAACCTTACCCTAACCCTAACCCTAACCCTACCTTTACCCTAACCCTAACCCTAACCCTTACACTTACCCTAACTCTAAATCTTAACCTAAAACAAACCCTAACCCTAACCCTAAACCTAATCCTTATCCTTACCCTAACCCTAACCCTAACATTAACCCTAACCCTAACCTTTACCATTACCGTAACCATAACCTTAATCCTAACCTTAACCCTAACCCTAAACCTACCCCTAACCCTTACCCTAACCCTCAACCTCACCTAACCTAAACCCTTACCCTAAACCTAACCCTAACCCTAACCTTAACCTTAACCCTAACCCTAACCCTAACTCTAACCCTAATCCTTACCCTTACCCTAACCGTAACCATAACCCTAAACCTAAACCAAACCCTAAACCTTACCCTAACCCTAACCATAACCTTTACCCTTACACTAACATTAACACTAACCCTTACCCTTACCCTAAACCTAACCCTTTCCCTTACCCTTACCCTAACCCTAACCCTAACCCTTACCCTAAACCTAACCCTAACCCTAACCCTAACCCTAATCCTTACCCTTACCCTAACCGTAACCATAACCCTAAACCTAAACCAAACCCTAAACCTTACCCTAACCCTAACCATAACCTTTACCCTTACACTAACATTAACACTAACCCTTACCCTTACCCTAAACCTAACCCTTTCCCTTACCCTTACCCTAACCCTAACCCTAACCCTTACCCTAAACCTAACCCTAACCCTAACCCTAACCATAAACCTTACCCTTACCCTAACACTAAACCTAACCCTAATCCAAACCCTATGCCTAACCCTTACACTAACCCTAAACCTATCCCTAACACAAACCCTACCCCGAACCCTAACCCTTACCCTTATCTTTACCCTAACCCTAACCCCAACCCTAACCTAAACCCTAACAGTAAACCTAACAATAAAACTAACCATAACCCTAAACCTTAACCTTCCCCTAACCCTAAAATTAACCCTAAACCTAACCCTAACCCTAACCCTTACCCAGAGCCTAACCCTAACACTAACCTTAACCCTAACCCTAACCCAAACCCTAACCTTAACTTTAAACCTAACCATAACCACACCCTACCCCTAATCCTAACCTTAACCCTTACCTTAACCCTAAACCTAACCATAACCCTAACCCAAACCCTTACCAGTAGCCTAACCCTAACACTAAACCTAACCCTTACCCTAACCCTAACTCTAACCCTTACCCTAACCCTAACCCTAACCGTAACCCTAACCCCCAAACCTAAACCTAGCCCTTACCCTTAAAATAACCCTAACGCTAAACTTAACCCTAACCCTAACCTTAACCCTAACCCTTACCCTTACATTTACTCTAACCCTAACCCCAACCCTAACCCTACCCTTAATACTAAACCTAATCCTAACCCTAACCCTAACCCTTACCCTAACCCTAACCCAACCCCTAACCCCTAACCCTAACCTTATCCCTTACCCTTACATTAAATCTAAACCTATCCCTAACCCTAACCTTAACCCTTACCCGTAGCCTAACCCTAAACCTAACCCAAACCCTAACCCTTACCCTTAGCCTCACCCTAACCCTAACCTTAACCCTAAACCTAACAGTAACCCTAACTCTAAATCTAACCCTAACCCTAACCCTAACCCTAACCCTAAACCTAACCCTAACCGTAACCCTTAACCTTAACCTAACCCTAACCCTAACCCTTACCCTTACCCTAACCCTAACACTAAACCTAACCCTAACCATAACCCTAACCCTAACCATAAGCCTAAGCCTAAGCCTAACCCTAACCCTAACCCTAAACCTAACCCTAACCGTAACCCTTACCCTTACCCTAACCCTAAGCCTTACCCTTACCCTAACCCTAACCCTAACCCTAACACTAAACCTAACCCTACCTCTAACCCAAACCCTAACCCTAACTCTAAATCTAACCATAACCACACCCTACCCCTAACCCTAATCTTAACCCTTACCATAACCCTAAACCTACCCCTAACCCTTACCCGTAGCCTAACCCTTACCCTAACCCTAACCCTAACCCTAACCCCTAATCCTAACCTAACCCTAACACTTACCCTTACCCTAATCCTAACCCTAACCCTAAACCTAACCCTTACCCTTAAAATAACCCTAACGCTAACCTTAACCCTAACCCTAACCCTAACCCTAACCCTAACCCTAACCCTAATCCTAACCCTAACCCTAACCCTTACACTAACCCTAAACCTAACCCGTCCGCTTACCTATTCCTAACCCTAAACCTAACCCTAAACCTTACCCTTACTCTTACCCTTACCCTAACTCTAACAAGAACCCTTACCATAACCCTAACCCTGACCCTAACCCTTACCCTAACCCTAAGCCTAACCTAACCCTAACTCTAACCCTAACCCTAATCCTAACCCTTACCCTATCCCTAACCCTAACCTTAACCCTATCGCTAACCCTAACCCTAACCCTTCAACTAACCCTAAACCTAACCCTAGTCCTAACCCTAACCCTTACCTTTACCCTAACACTAACCCCAAACATAACCCTTACCTAATACTAAACCTAACCCTAACCCTAACCTTAACCCTTACCCTAACCCTAAACCTAACCCATTACCCTAACCCTAACCCTTAACCAAACCCTAACCTAAACCCAAACCCTTACCCTAACCCTAACCCTTACCTAACTCTAACCTTAACCCTAAACTTAACCCTAACCCTAAACATAACACTTAACCTTACCCTAACCCTAACCATAACCCTAACCTCTAACCTTAAACGTAAACCTTAACCTTACCCTAACCCTAACACTAACCCTAACCTTAACCCTAACCCTAACCCTAACCGTAACCCTAAGCCTAACCCTAACCCTAACTCTAACGCTAACACTAACCATAACCCTTACCCTTCCACTAACAGTAAACCTAACCCTATCCCTAACCCTAACCCTTAATCTAACGCTAGCCCTAACCCTAAATTTTACCCTTAACCTAACCCTAACCCTAAACCTAACCTTAACCCTAACCCTAAACTTAACCCTAACCCTAACCCTTACCCTAACCCTAACACTAAACCTAATCTTAAACCTAAACCTTAACCCTAACCCTAACACTTACCCTAACCTAACACTAAACCTAACCCTAACCCTAACCCTAACCCTTACCCTTACCCTAACTCTAACCCTAAACCTAACCCCAACCCCAACCATAACCCTAGCACTAAACCTCACCCTCACCCTAAACATAACCCTTACCCTCACCCTAACCCTAACCCTAACCCTAACCGTAACCTTAATCCTAACCCTAACCCTAACCCTTACACTTACCCAAACCCTAACCCGAAACCTTACCGTAACCCTAATCCTAACCCTAACCCTAATCCTAACCCTAACCCTAACCCTAACCCTAAACCTAACCCTAACCCTTACCGTGACCCTAACCCTAACCCTTCCATTACCCTAACCCTTAACCTAACCCTAACCCAAACCCTAAACCTAACCCTTACCCTTACGCTAAGCCTAAACCTAACCCTAACCCAAACCCTAACCCTTACCCTTGCCTTTACCCTAACCCTAACCCTAACCATAACCCTAAGCCTAAACCTAACCCTAACCCTAAATCTAACCC
>JANJXV010000061.1:1595000-1602500 GCA_024803745.1 Megascapheus bottae
CCTAACACTAACACTAACCCTTACCCTAACCCTAACCCTAACCCTAACTCTTACCCTAACCCTAACACTAACCCTAAACCTTACTCTAACCCTAACCCTAACCCATTCGCTTACCTAATCGTAACCCTAACCCTAACCCTAAAACCTTACCCTTACCCTTACCCTAACCCTAACCCTAACCCTTACCCTAACCCTTACCTTAACCCTATCCCTAACCCCAACCCTAACCATAACCTTAATACTAAACTTAATCCTAAACCTAAGCCTAATCCTTACCATAACCCTAACCCTAACTCTAACCGTAACCCCTACCCTTAACCCTATCCCTTACGCTTACCCTAAAACTAACCCTAACCCTAAGCCTTAACTTTAGCCTCACCCTAACCCTAACCTTAATCCTAACCCTAACAATAACACTAACCCTAAACCTAACCATAACCCTAATCCTAACCCTAACCCTAACTCTAACCCTCACACTAACCCTAACCCTTAGCCTTACCGTAACCCTAACCCTAACCCTAACCCTAACTCTAACCCTAACCCTAACCCTAACCCTTACCCTTACCCTAACCCTAACCCTAACCCTAACCCCTAACCCTAACCCTAACCCTAACACTTACACTTACCCTAATCCTAACCCTAACCCTAAACCTTACCATTACCCTAACGTAACCCTAAACCTAACCCTAACGCTATCCCTAACCCTAAACCCTAACCCTAATCCTAATCCTAACGCTAACCCTTACCCATACCCTAACCCTAACCCTAACCTTAATGCTAACACTAACCCTAACCCTAACTCTTAACCTAAACCGAACCCTAAACCAAATCCTAAACCTAACCCTAACCCTAACCCTAACCTTACCCTAATCCTTACCCTAACCATAACCCTAACCCTAACCCTTACCCTTACCCTAAACCTAACCCTAACTCTAAACCTAACCCTAAATTTTCCCTTACCCTAACCCTATCCCTAACAGTAATCCTTACCCTAACCCTAACCGTAAACCTTACCCTAAACCTAACCCTAACCCTAATCCTTATGCTAACCCTAAAACTAACCCTTAGCTTTTCCCTAACCCTAAACCTAACCCTAACCCTTACCATAACCCTTACCCTATCCCTAACCCTAATCCTAACCCTAACCTTTACCTTAACCCTAACCCTAACTCTTACCCTTTCCCGAAACCTAACCCTAACCCTAACCCTAACACTTAACCTTTCCTAACCCTAAGCCTAACCCTAACCTTTACCCAAAACCTAACCCTAACCCTAAACCTAACCCTAACCCCTAACCCTAACCCTAACCCTAACCCTAACTCTAACACTTACCCTTACCCTTTCCCTAACACTAACCCTAAACATATCCCTTACCCTAACCCTAACCCTAACCCTAAACCTTACCGTAACCCTAACCCTAACACTAACCCCTAAACTTAGCCATAACCATAACGCTCACCCTAACCCTAACCTAAACCTTACCCTAACCCTAACCCTAAAACTTATCTTTACACTAACCCTAACCCTAACTTTAACCCCAAACCTAAACCTAACCCTAACCCTTAACCTTACCCTAATCCTAAACATTAACCTAACCCTAACCCTAACCCTAACCCTTACCCTAACCCTAACCCTAACCCTAAAGCTTACCCTTACACTAACCCTAATCCTCACACTAAACCTAATCCTAACACTAACCCTAACCCCTAACCCTAACCCTAACGCTAACCCTAACCCTACCCTAACCCTAACATTAACCCTAACCCTAACCCTAACACTAACACTAACACTTACTCTTACCGTAACCCTAACCCTAACCCTAAACCTAACCGTAACCCTAACATTAACCCTAACCCTTACCCTAAACCTAACCCTAACCCTAACCCTTACCCTTACCCTAACCTTAACCCTGACCTAATGCTAACCCTAACCCTAACCCTAACCCTAACCCTAACCCTAACCTAATGCTAATCCTAACCCTAAACCTAACCCTTACCCTAACCCTAACCCTTACCCTTTCCCTAACCCTAACCCTTACCCTTACCCTAACCCTAAACCTAACCCTTACTCTAACCCTAACCTTATCCCTATCCCTAATACTAACTCTAACCCTAACTCTTACCCTTACCCTAACCCTAAGCCTAAACCTAACCCTAACCCTAACCCTTACCCTTACCCTAACCGTAACCCTAACCCTAACCCTAACCCTAACACTAAAACTAACCCTAACCCTAAACCTAACTCTAACCCTTACCCTTACCCTAACCCTAACCCTAACCCTAACCCTTACCCTAACCGTAATCCTTACCCTTACCCTAACCCTAACCCTAACCTCTAACCCTAACTCTAACCCTAAAGCTCACCCTAACCCTAACCCTACTTCTAATCCTCACCCTAACCCTAAACCTAACCCTAACCCTAACCCTTACCCTTACGCTAACCCTTACCTTAACCTCAACAGTAAACCTAATCCTAACCCCTACCCTAACCCTAACCCTTACCCTCACCATTACCATAAACCTAACACTAACCCTAACCCTAACCCTTACCATAACCCTAATCCTTACCCTAATCCTAACCCTAACCCTAAACCTAACCTTCACCCTAACCCTTACACTTACCCTAACCCTAACCCTAACGCTAACGCTAACCCTAACCCTAAAACTAACCCTCACCCTAACCCTCACACTTACCTTAAAATAAGACTAACCCTAACCCTAACCCTAACCATAAACCTAACCCTAACCCTAATCCTAACCCTTACCTTAACCCTAACCCTAACCCTAACCCTTACCCTAACCCTAACACTAACCCTAACCCTTACCATTACACTAACCCTAACCCTACCTCTAAACCTAACCCTAACCCTTTCCCTTATCCTAACACTAACTCTAGCCCTTACCCTAACCCTAACCTAACCCTAACAATTACCCTAACCCTATTATTAACCTAACCCTAAACCTAACTCTAACCCTCACACTTACTCTTACCCTAACCCTAACACTAACCCTAACCCTAACATTAACCCTATCCCTAATCCTAACTCTAACACTAACCCTTACCCTTACCCTAACCCTAACCTATCCTAACCCTAACCCTAACCCTAACCCTAAAACTTACCCTTACCTTAACCCTAACCATAAATATTAGCCTTACCCAAACTCTAACCATAACCTTACCCTAACCTTAACGCTAAACCTAACCCTTACCCTTACCCTTACCCTAACCCTAACCCTAAACCTAACCTTAACCCTTACCCTAACCCTAACTCTAACCCTAACTCTTACCCTTACCCGAACCCTAACCCTAATCCTAACCATAACCCTAAACCTAAACCTAACCCTTACCCTTACCCTAACCTAACCGTAAACCTAACCCTAAACCTAACCCTAAACCTTAGCCTTACCCTAACCTAATCATAAACCTAACCCTAACCATAACCCTAACCCTTACCCTAACCCTAACCATAACCTTAATACTAAGCCTAACCCTAACCCTAACCCTAAACTTACCCTAACACTAATCCTTACCCTAACCCTAAACCTAACCCTAACTCTAACCATTGCTCTTACCCTAACCCTAACTCTAACCTTTATGCTAACTCTAAACCTAACCCTAACCCTGACCCTAACCCTAACCCTAACCCTAATCCTTACCATAACCCTAAACCTAAAACTTAACCTTTCCCTCACCCTAACCCTAAACCTAACCCTTACCCTAACCCTTACCCTAACCCTTAGCCTAAACCTAACCCTAACCCTAACTCTAACCTTAACCCTAAACCTAACGCTAACTCTTACCCCTACACTAACCCTAACTTAAACCTAACACCAACCCTAAACTTAACCCTAACCCTAACCCTAACCCTAACCCTTACCCTTACCCTAACCCTAACCCTATCCTAATGCTAAACCTAACCCTAAAACTAACCCTAACCGTAACCCTTACCCTTACCCTTTCCCTAACCCTAAACCTAACCCTAATCCTTACCCTTACCCTAACCCTTACCCTAAACCTAAACTTAACCCTATCCCTAATCATAACTCTAACCCTAACCCTTACCCTTACCCTAAACCTAACCCTAACCTATCCCTAACCCTAACGCTAAAACTTAACCTTACCCTAACCGTAACCCTAAACCTACAACTAACCCTAACCTTAACCCCTAACCCTAACACTATCCCTAACCCTAACCCTTACCCTAACCCTAACCTTAATGCTAACCCTATCCCAATCCTAAGCTTTACCCTAACCCTAACACTAAACCTAATCCTTACCCTAACCCTAAAACTAACCCTAACCCTAAACCTTACCCTTTCTCTAACACTAACCCTAACCCTTACCCTAACCCTTACCCTAACCCTAAACCTAATCCTTACCCTAACCCTAACCCTAACCCTTACTCTTTCCCTAAGACTAACCCTAACTCTAACCCCTAACCCTAACCCTTACCCTAACCCTAACCCTAACCCTAACCCCTAACCCTAACCTTAACCCTAACCCTAACATTAACCCTAACCCTTACCCTTACCCTTACCCTAACCCTA
The DNA here is from genome assembly GCA_024803745.1 of Megascapheus bottae. NCBI lineage: Eukaryota > Metazoa > Chordata > Mammalia > Rodentia > Geomyidae > Megascapheus > Megascapheus bottae. The sequence goes on from JANJXV010000061.1 coordinate 1,599,548, forward strand.
ACCCCAACCCTTACCCTTACCTAACCCTAACCCTAACCCTAACCCTTACCCTACCCCTAACCCTAACCCCTAACCCTAACCCTAACGCTAACCATAACATTAACCATAACCCTTACCCTTACCCTTACCCTAACCCTAACCCTAACCCTTAACCTTACCATAACCCTAACCCTAAACCTAACCCCTATCCCTAGCCCTAACCCTAACCCTAATCCGGACCTTTACCATTACCCTAACTCCAACCCTAACCTTAATGCTAACCCTAACCCTAAACCTAACCCTTACCGTAACCCTAACCCTTATCCTTACCCTAACCCTAATCCTAACCTTAACCCCTTAACTTAACCCTAACCCTAACCCTACCCCTTACCCTTACCCTAACCCTAAACCTAACTTAATGCTAACCCTAACCCTAACTCTAACCCTTACACTAACCCTAAGCCTAACCCTAATCCTTACCCTAAACCTAACCCTAACCCCAAACCTAACACTTTCCCTAACCTTATCCCTAACCCTAACCCTTACCCTAACCCTAACCCTAACCCTTAGCCTAACACTAACCATAAACCTAACCCTAACCCTTACCCTTACCCTAACCCTAAACCTAACCCTAACCCTAACCCTAACTCTAACCTTAACCCTAACCCTAACGCTAACTCTTACCCCTACACTAACCCTAACCTAAACCTAACACTAACCCTAACCTTAACCCTATCCCTAATCCTAACTCTAACCCTAACCCTTACCTTTATCCTAACCCTAACCCAAACTTACACTAACCCTAACCCTAACACTTACCCTTACACTAACCGTAACTCTAAACCAAGACTAACCCTAACCCTAACCCTAAACCTTAGCCTTACCCTAACCTAATCATAAACCTAACCCTAACCATAACCCTAATCCTTACCCTAACCCTAACCCTAACCTTAATACTAAGCCTAACCCTAACCCTAACCCTAAACTTACCCTAACACTAACCCTTACCCTAAACCTAAACCTAACCCTAACTCTAACCATTGCTCTTACCCTAACAATAACTCTAACCTTTATGCTAACTCTAAACCTAACCCTAACCCTGACCCTAACCCTAACCCTAACCCTAATCCTTACCATAACCCTAAACCTAAAACTTAACCTTTCCCTCACCCTAACCCTAAACCTAACCCTTACCCTAACCCTTACCCTAACCCTTAGCCTAAACCTAACCCTAACCCTAACTCTAACCTTAACCCTAAACCTAACGCTAACTCTTACCCCTACACTAACCCTAACTTAAACCTAACACCAATCCTAAACTTAACCCTAACCCTAACCCTAACCCTTACCCTTACCCTAACCCTAACCCTATCCTAATGCTAAACCTAACCCTAAAACTAACCCTAACCGTAACCCTTACCCTTACCCTTTCCCTAACCCTAAACCTAACCCTAATCCTTACCCTTACCCTAACCCTTACCCTAAACCTAAACTTAACCCTATCCCTAATCATAACTCTAACCCTAACCCTTACCCTTACCCTAAACCTAACCCTAACCTATCCCTAACCCTAACGCTAAAACTTAACCTTACCCTAACCGTAACCCTAAACCTACAACTAACCCTAACCTTAACCCCTAACCCTAACACTATCCCTAACCCTAACCCTTACCCTAACCCTAACCTTAATGCTAACCCTATCCCAATCCTAAGCTTTACCCTAACCCTAACACTAAACCTAATCCTTACCCTAACCCTAAAACTAACCCTAACCCTAAACCTTACCCTTTCTCTAACCCTAACCCTAACCCTTACCCTAACCCTTACCCTAACCCTAAACCTAATCCTTACCCTAACCCTAACCCTAACCCTTACTCTTTCCCTAAGACTAACCCTAACTCTAACCCCTAACCCTAACCCTTACCCTAACCCTAACCCTAACCCTAACCCCTAACCCTAACCTTAACCCTAACCCTAACATTAACCCTAACCCTTACCCTTACCCTTACCCTAACCCTAACCCCAACCCTTACCCTTACCTAACCCTAACCCTAACCCTAACCCTTACCCTACCCCTAACCCTAACCCCTAACCCTAACCCTAACGCTAACCATAACATTAACCATAACCCTTACCCTTACCCTTACCCTAACCCTAACCCTAACCCTTAACCTTACCATAACCCTAACCCTAAACCTAACCCCTATCCCTAGCCCTAACCCTAACCCTAATCCGGACCTTTACCATTACCCTAACTCCAACCCTAACCTTAATGCTAACCCTAACCCTAAACCTAACCCTTACCGTAACCCTAACCCTTATCCTTACCCTAACCCTAATCCTAACCTTAACCCCTTAACTTAACCCTAACCCTAACCCTACCCCTTACCCTTACCCTAACCCTAAACCTAACTTAATGCTAACCCTAACCCTAACTCTAACCCTTACACTAACCCTAAGCCTAACCCTAATCCTTACCCTAAACCTAACCCTAACCCCAAACCTAACACTTTCCCTAACCTTATCCCAAACCCTAACCCTTACCCTAACCCTAACCCTAACCCTTAGCCTAACACTAACCATAAACCTAACCCTAACCCTTACCCTTACCCTAACCCTAAACCTAACCCTAACCCTAACCCTAACTCTAACCTTAACCCTAACCCTAACGCTAACTCTTACCCCTACACTAACCCTAACCTAAACCTAACACTAACCCTAACCTTAACCCTATCCCTAATCCTAACTCTAACCCTAACCCTTACCTTTATCCTAACCCTAACCCAAACTTACACTAACCCTAACCCTAACACTTACCCTTACACTAACCGTAACTCTAAACCAAGACTAACCCTAACCCTAACCCTAAACCTTAGCCTTACCCTAACCTAATCATAAACCTAACCCTAACCATAACCCTAACCCTTACCCTAACCCTAACCCTAACCTTAATACTAAGCCTAACCCTAACCCT
>JANJXV010000061.1:1605000-1667500 GCA_024803745.1 Megascapheus bottae
ACCCTAACCCTAAACCTAACCTTAATGCTAACCCTAACCCTAACCCTAATCCTTACCCTAAACCTAAACCTAACCCTAAACCTAACACTTTCCCTAACCTTATTCCTAACCCTAACCCTTACCCTAACCCTAACCCTAACCCTTAGCCTAACACTAACCATAAACCTAACCCTAACCCTTACCCTTACCCTAAACCTAAACCTAACCCTAACCCTAATCCTAACCTTAACCCTATCCCTAATCCTAACTCTAACCCTAACCCTAACACTTACCCTTACCCTAAGCGTAACTCTAAACCAACACTAACCCTAACCCTAACCCTAAACCTTAGCCTTACCCTAACCTAATCATAAACCTAACCCTAACCATAACCCTAAACCTTACCCTAACCCTAACCCTAACGGTAATACTAAGCCTAACCCTAACCCTAACCCTAAACTTACCCTAACACTAATCCTTACCCTAACCCTAAACCTAACCCTAACTCTAACCATTGCTCTTACCCTAACCCTAACTCTAAACTTAATGCTAACTCTAACCCTAACCCTAACCCTGACCCTAACCCTAACCCTAACCCTAATCCTTACCCTAACCCTAAACCTAAACCTTAACCTTTCCCTAACCCTAACCTTAACCCTAACCCTTACCCTAACCCTTAGCCTAACCCTAACCCTAACCCTAACTCTAACCTTAACCCTAACCCTAACGCTAACTCTTACCCCTACACTAACCCTAACCTAAACCTAACACTAACCCTAAACTTAACCCTAACCCTAACCCTAACCCTAACCCTTACCCTTACCCTAACCCTAACCCTATCCTAATGCTAACCATAACCCTAAAACTAACCCTAACTGTAACCCTAACCCTTACCTTTCCCTAACCCTAAACCTAACCCTAATCCTTACCCTTACCTAACCCTAACCCTAAACCTAAACTTAACCCTATACCTAATCCTAATTCTAACACTAACCCTTACCCTTACCCTAACCCTAACCCTAACCTATCCCTAACCCTAACGCTAAACCTTACCCTTACCCTAACCGTAACCCTAAACCTACCACTAACCCTAACCTTAACCCCTAACTCTAACACTAACCCTAACCCTAACCATTACCCTAACCCTAACCTTAATGCTAACCCTATCCTAATCCTAAGCTTTACCCTAACCCTAACACTAAACCTAATCCCTACCCTAACCCTAACCCTAACCCTAACCCTAAACATTACCCTTTCCCTAACCCTAACCCTAACCTTAACCCCTAACCCTAACACTAACCCTAACCCTAACCCTTACCCTAACCCTAACCTTAATGCTAACCCTATCCTAATCCTAAGCTTTACCCTAAACCTAACACTAAACCTAATCCTTACCCTAACCCTAATGCTAGCCCTAACCCTAAACCTTACCCTTTCCCTAACCCTAACCCTAACACTTACCCTAACCCTTACCCTAAACCTAACCCTAATCCTTACCCTAACCCTAACCCTAACTCTTACCCTTTCCCTAAGCCTAACCCTAACCCTAACTCTAATCCCTAACCCTAAACCTTACCCTAACCCTAACCCTAACCCTAACCCATAACCCTAACCTTAACCCTAACCCTAACATTTACCCTAACCCTTACCCTTACCCTTACCCTAACCCTAACCCTTACCCTTACCTAACCCTAACCCTAACCCTAACCCTTACCCGACCCCTAACCCTAACCCTAACCCTTACCCTAACCCTAACCCTAACCCTAACCCCTAACCCTAAACTTAACCCTAACCCTAACATTTACCCTAAACCTTACCCTTACCCTTACCCTAACCCTAACCCCAACCCTTATCCTTACCTAACCCTAACTCTAACCCTAACCCTTACCCTACACCTAACCCTAACTCCTAACCCTAACCCTCACGCTAACCATAACATTAACCATAACCCTTACCCTTACCCTTACCCTAACCCTAACCCTAACCCTTACCCTTACCGTAACCCTAACCCTAAACCTAACCCCAACCGTAACCCTAACCCTTACACTTACCCTAACCGTAAACCTAACCCTAATACTAACCCTAAACCTAACCCCTATCAATAGCCCTAACCATAACCCTAATCCGGACCTTTACCGTTACCCTAACTCCAACACTAACCTTCATGCTAACCCTAACCCTAAACCTAACCCTTACCCTAACCCTAACCCTCATCCTTACCCTAACCCTAAACCTAAACTTAACCCCTTAACTTAGCCCTAACCCTAACCCTACCCCTTACCCTTACCCTAACCCTAAACCTAACCTTAATGCTAACCCTAACCCTAACTCTAACCCTTACACTAACCCTAACCCTAACCCTAATCCTTACCCTAAACCTAACCCTAACCCTAAACCTAACACTTTCCCTAACCTTATCCCTAACCCTAACCCTTACCCTAATCCTAACCCTAACCCTTAGCCTAACACTAACCATAAACCTAACCCTAACCCTAACCCTAACCCTAACCCTAACCTTAACCCTATCCCTAATCCTAACTCTAACCCTAACCCTTACCTTTATCCTAACCCTAACCCAAACTTACACTAACCCTAACCCTAACCCTTACCCTTACCCTAACCGTAACTCTAAACCAGCACTAACACTAACCGTAACCCCTAACCCTAACCCAAACCCTAACCCTAACCCTAACCCTAACACGTACTCTTACCCAAACTCTAACCCTAACCCTAACCCTTACCCTAACCCTTAAACTAACCCTAACCTTAGTGCTAACCCTAACCCTAACCCTAATCCTCACCCTAACCATAACCCTAACCCTAAACCTAATCCTTATCCTAACCCTAACCCTAACTCTAACCCTAACCCTTACCCTTTCCCTAACCCTAACCCTATCCCTAACCCTAACCCTTACCCTAACCCTTAAACTAACCCTAACCCTAACCCTAATCCTTACCCTAACCTAACCCTAAACCTAACCCTAACCCTTACCCTTTCCCTAAGCATAACCCTAACCCAAACCCTAACCCTAAAACTTACCCTTACCTAACCCTAACCCTAACCCTAACCCTTACCCTAACCCTAACCCTAACCACTAACCCTAACCCTAACCCTAACACTAAGTCTAACCCTTACCCTTAACCTGACCCTATCCCTAACCCTAAACGGAACCCTTACCCTAACCCTAACACTAACCCTAACCCCTAACCCTAACCCAAAACCTAACGCTCACCATAACACTAACCCTAACCCTAACCCTAACCCTTACCCTAACTCCTAACCCTAACCCTAACCCTAACGCTCACCCTAACCCTAACCCTTACCCTTTCCCTAACCCTAACCCCATCCCTTACCCTTACCCTAATCCTAACCCTAACCTTAATGCTAACAATAACACTAACCCTAACCCTAAACCTTACCCTTTCCCTATCCCCAACCCTAACCCTAACCCTTACCTTAACCCTTACTCTAACCCTAACCCTAACCCTAATCCTTACCCTCAACCTAACCCTAAACCTAAACCTTACCCTTTCCCTAAGCCTAACCCAAACCCTAACCCTTACACTTACCCTTACTTAACCCTCACCATAACCCTAACGGTGACTCTAACCCTACCCCTAACCCTATCCCTTATCCTATCCTCAACCCTAACCCTAACCCTAACCCTTACCTAACCCTAAATCGTACCCTAACTCTAACCCTAACCCTAACCCTAACCTTAACCCTAACCCTTACACTTACCCTAACCCTAACCCAAACACTAACACTAACCCTAACCTTAACCTTTCCCTTACCCTAACCCTAACCCCAAACCTAACCCTAACCCTAACCCTAAACCTTACCCTTACCCTAACCCGAACGCTAACCCTAACCATAACCCTAAACCTTACCCTTACCCTAAACCTAACACTAACCCTTACCTTAAACCTAAACCTAACCCTAACCCTAAACCTTACCCTTACCCTAATGCTAACCCTAACCCTAAACCTAACCATAACACTAGCCCTAACCCTAACCCTTACCCAAACCCGAACCCTAACTCTAAACCTTACCCTTACCTTAACTCTAACCCTAAACCTAAACCTAACCCTAACCCTTTCCCTTACCCTAACACTAACCCTTTCCCTAACCCTGACCCTAACCCTAACCCTAACACTTACCCTTAACTAACCCTAAGCCTAAGCCTAAGCCTAACCCTAACCCTAACCCTAACCCTAACCCCCAACCCTAACCCTAACTCTAACTCTAACTCTTACCCTTACCTAACCCTAACCCTAACGCTAACCCTTACTCTATCCCTAACCCTAACCCTTACCCTAAACCCTAACACTAACCCTAACCCTTATTTACCATAACCCCAACCCTAAACCTAACCCTAACCCTAACCCTAATCTTAACGCTTAAGCTAACCCTAACCCTAACCCTAAACCTAACCCTTACCCCTACACTAACACCAACCCTAATCCTAACCCTAACCCTAACCCCTAACCCTAACCCTAACCCTAACCCTTACCCTAACCTTAACATTAAACCTAACCCTAAACCTAAACTTAACACTTACTCTTACCGTAACCCTAAACCTAAACCGAACCGTAACCCTAACACTAATCCTAACCCTTACCCTTACCCTTACCCTAACCCTAACCCTAACCCTTACCCTTACCCTTACCCTTACACTAACCCTAACCCTACCCCTAACCCTTACCCTTACCCTAACCCTAACCCTAAACCTAAGCCTAACCCTAACCCTTACCCTTACCGTAACCCTAACCTAATGCTAACCCTAAGGCTAAACCTAACCCTAAACCCGAACCCCAAACCTTAACCTTTCCCTATCCCTAAACCTAACCCTAACCCTTACCCTTACCCTAACCCTAACCCTAACCCTTACCCTAACACTAACGCTAAACCTTACCCTAATCCTAACCCTAACACTAACCCCTAACACTAACGTTAACCCTAACGCTCACCCTAACCATAACCCTACTCCTAAACATTACATTAACCCTAACCCTAACCCTAACCCTTACCCTTACCCTAACCGTAACCCTTACCCTAACCCTTATCCCTACCATAACTGTAACCCTAAACCTAACCCTAACCCTAACCCTAACCCTAACCCTACCCCTAACACCAACCCTAAGTCTAACACATTCCCTTACCCTAAACCTAACCCTAAACGTAACCCTAACCCTAACCTTAACCCCTAACCCTAATCTTAACCCTAATCCTCACCCTAACTCTAAACCTTACCCTTACCCTAAACCTAACCCTAACCCTAAACCTTACCCTAACCCTAACGCTAACCCTTACCCAAACCCTAACCCTAACACTAAACCCTAACCCTAACCTTAACTCTAATGCTCACCCTAACCCTAACCCTACTCTTAACCCTTACCCGAACCCTAACCCTAAAACTAAACCTTACACTTACCCTAACCCTTAACTTAAACTAAAACCTAAACTTAACCATAACCCTTACCCTTACCCTAACCCGAACAATAAACCTAACCCTAACCCTAACCCTAACCGTTACTCTAACACTAATCCTTACCCTACCCCTAACCCTAACCCTAAACCTAACCTTAACCCTAACCCTTACACTTACCATAACCCTAACCATAACCCTACCGCTAACCCTAACCCTAAAACTAACCCTTAACCCAACCCTAACCCCAAACCTAACCCAAACCCTAACCGTAACCCTTACCCTTACATTAACCCTACCCCTAACCCTAAACCTTACCCATACCCTAAAACTAACCCTAACCCTTACCCTAACCCTAAACCTAACACTAACCCTAACACTTACCCGTACACTAACCCTAACCCTAACGCTAAACCTAACCCTAACCCTTGCCCTTATCCTAACCCTAACCGTAGCCCTTACCATAACCCTAACCCTAACCCTAACCCTTACCCTAACACTAACATTAACCCTAACCCTAACCCTAACCCTAACCCTAACACTTACTCTTACCCTAACCCTAACCGTAATCCTAACATTAACCCTAACCATTACCCTTACCTTACCCTAAACCTAACCCTAACCCTAACCCTTACCCTTACCCTAACTCTAACCCTAAACCTAACCCTAACCCTTACCCTTACTCTAACCCTAACTCTAACCCTAACCCTAAACATTACCCTTGCCCTAACCCTAACCATACTCTTACCCTAACCCTAACCCTAACCCTAACCTTAATACTAACCCTAACCCTAACCCTTACCCTTTCCCTAACCCTAACCCTAAACCTAATCCTTACAATAACCCTAACCCTAACCCTAACCCTAACCCTAACCCTAAACTTAATGCTACCCCTAACCATAACCCTAAACCTTACCCTTTCCATAACACTAACCCTAATCCTAACCCTAACACTTACCCTAACCCTAAACCTAACCCTTAGCCTAACCCTAACCCTATCTGTAACCTTAACCCTAATCCTAATGCTAACCCTTACCGTTACACTAACCCTAACCCTAAACCTAACACTAACCCTAACCTTAACCCCAACCCTAACCCTAACCCTTACCTTTAACCTAACCCTAACCCTAAACCTTACCCTTACCCTAACCATAACCCTAAACCTATCCCCAACCCTAACCCTAAACCCTAACCCTAACCCTAACCCTTACCCTTACCTTAACCTAACCCTAACCTTAATGCTAACCCTATCCTAACCCTAACCTTTTCCCTAACCCTAACACTAAACCTAATCCTTACCCTAACCCTAACCCTAACCCTAAACCTTACCTTTCCCTAACCCTAACCCTAACCCTAACCCTTACCGTTACCCTAACCCTTAACCTAACCCTAACCCTAACCCTAATCCTTACCCTAACCATAACCTTATCCCTAAACCTTACCCTTTCCCTAAGCCTAACCCTAAGCCTAACTCTAACCCTAACACTTACCCTTACCTAACCCTAACCCTAACCCTAACCATAACCCTTACCCTAACCCTAACCCTAACCCTAACCCCTAACACTAACCCTAACCCTAACCCTAACATTAACCCTAACCCTTACCCTTACCCTTACTCTAACCCTAACCCTAAACCTTACCCTTACCCTAACCCTAACCCTAAAACTAACCCCAACACTATCCCTAACCCTTACCCTTACCCAAACCCTAAACCTAAACCTAACCCTAAACATTACCCTTACCCCAACCTTAACAATAACCTTACCCTAACCCTAACCCTAACCCTAACCCTTACCCTTACCCTAACCTAATCCTAAACCTAACCTTAATACTAACCCTAAACCTAACCCCTAACCCTAGCCCTAACCCTAACACTAATCCTGACCTTTACCGTTACCCTAACCCTAACCCTAAACTTAATGCTAACCCTAAACCTAACCCTAACCCTTACCCTAACACTAAAGCTAATCCTTACACTAACCCTAACCCTAACTTTAACCATTAACCCTAACCCTACCCCTAACCTTAATGCTAACCCTAACCCGAACCCTAACCCTAACCCTAATCCTTAACCTAACCGTAACCCTAACCCTAAACCTTACCCTTTCCCTAACCCTAACCCTAACCCTTCCCCTTACCCTAACCTAACCCTAAACCTAACCTTAATACTAACCCTAAACCTAACCCCTAACCCTAGCCCTAACCCTAACACTAATCCTGACCTTTACCGTTACCCTAACCCTAACCCTAAACTTAATGCTAACCCTAAACCTAACCCTAACCCTTACACTAACACTAAACCTAATCCTTACACTAACCCTAACCCTAACTTTAACCCCTAACCCTAACCCTAACCCTAACCTTAATTCTAACCCTAATCCGAACCCTAACCCTTACCATAATCCTTACCCTATCTCTATACCTAATCCTTACACTAACCCTAACCCTAACTTTAACACCTAACCCTAACCCTAACCCTAACCCTTACCCTAACATTTACCCTAACCCTAACACTAACCCTAATCTTTACCCTAACCCTAACCCTTACCCTAACCGTAACCCTAACCCTTACCCTTTCCCTAAGACTAACCCTAACTCTAACCCTAACACTTACCCTTACCTAACCCTAACACTAACACTAACACTAACCCGAACCCTAACCCTAACCCTAACCCTAACCCTTACCCTAACACTAAACCTAATCCTTACACTAACCCTAACACTAACTTTAACCCCTAACCCTAACCCTAGCCCTAACCTTAATGCTAACCCTAACCCGAACCCTAACCCTAACCGTAATCCTTACCCTAACCGTAACCCTAACCCTAAACCTTACCCTTTCCCTAACCCTAACCCTAACCCTAACCCTTACCCTAACCTTAACCCTAATGCTTAGCCTAACCCTAACCCTAACTCTAACCTCAACCCTAAACCTAAAGCTAACCCTTACCCTTACACTAACCCTAACCCTAAACCTAACACTAACCATAACCTTAACCCTAACCCTAACCCTAACCCTAACCCTAAAACTAACCCTAACCCTAAACCTAACCCCTAACCCTAGCCCTAACCCTAAACCTAATCCTAACCTTTACCCTTACCCTAACCCTAACCCTAACCTTAATGCTAACCTTAACCCTAAACCTAACCCTTACCCTAAACCTAACCCTAAACCTAACCCTAACCCTAACCCTAACGATTAACCCTAACCCTAACCCTAACAATACCGGTTACCTTACCCTAACCCTAACCCTAAACTTAATGCTAACCCTAACCTGAACCCTAACCCTAATCCTAATCCTTACCCTATCCCTAACCCTAACCCTAAACCTTACACTTTCCCGAACCCTAACCCTAACCCTTACCCTAACCATAACCCTAACGCTTAGCCTAACCCTAACCCTAACTCTAAACTTAACCCTAACCCTAACGCTAACCCTTACCCTTACACTAACCCTAACCCTAAACCTAACACTAACCATAACCTTAACCCTAACCCTAACCCCTACCCTTACCCTGACCTTAACCCTAAACATAACCCTAACCATAACTCTAACCCTACCCTAACTCTTACCCTAATCCTAACCCTAACCTTAATACTAACCCTAACCCTAACCCTAACCTTACCCTATCCCTAACCCTAATCCTTACCCTAACCCTAAACCTAACCCAAACCCTAATCCTTACACTTACCCTAACCCTAACCCTAACCTAATGCTAACCCTAACCTTAAACATAACCCTAACCCTAACCCTTACTCTTTCCAAAACCCTTAACCTAACCCTAATCCTTACTCTTACCCTAAACCTAACCCTAACCTTAACCTTAACTCTATCCCTAATTCTAACTCTAACCTAACACTTACCCTAACCCTAATCCTAAACCTAACCCTAACCCCTAACCCTAATCCTAACCCTAACCCTAACCGTAACCATAACCCTAACCCTAACCCTTATCCTTACCCTAACCCTAACCCTAACCTTAATGCTAAGCCTATCCTAACCCTAACCTTTACCCTAACCCAAACCCTAACCCTGCTCCTTACCCTAACTGTAACCCTAAACCTAAACCTTACCCTTTCCCTAACCCTAACACTAACCCTAACCCTTATTCTAACATTTACCCTAACCCTAACACTAACCCTAATCTTTACCCTAAACCTATCCCTAACCCTTACAATTTCCCTAATCCTAACCCAAACTCTAACCCTAACACTTACCCTTACCTAATCCTAAACCTAACCCTAACCCTTACCCTAAGCCTAAACCTAACCCTGACCCTAACCCTAACCCTAACCCCTAACCCTAACCCTAACTCTAACCCTAACATTAACCCTAACCCTTACCCTTACACTTACCCTTACCCTAACCCTAACCCTAACCCTAAACCTTACCGTTACCCTAACCCTAACCCTAATCCTAACCTTAACCCTAACCCTAAACCTTTCCCTTACCCTAACCCTAAACCTGAACCTAAACCTAAACCTAACCCTTTCCCTTACCCTAACCCTAACAATTAACCTAACCCTAACCCTAACCCGAACCCTTACCCTAACCCTAACCCTAACCCTTGCCCTAACCCTAACACTAACCATAACCCTAAGCCTAAACATATCAATAACCCTAACCATTACCCTTACCCTAACCCTAACCTTTACCTTAACCCTAAACATTACCCTTACCCTAATCCTAACCCTAATCCTAATCCTAAACTTACCCTAACCCTAATCCTAACGCTAACCCTAACCCTAACATTAAACCTAATCCTAAACCTTACCCTTACCCTAACCTTTACCCTGACCCTAACCCTAACCCTAACACTTAACCTAACCCAAACCCTACCCATAACCCTTACCCTTACCCTAACCCTAACCCAAAACCAAACCCCTAAACCTAACCCTAATCCTAACCCTTCCCCTTCCCCTAACTCTAACCCTAACCATAATGCTAACCCTAACCCTAACCCTAACTCTTACCCTAACCCTAACCATAACCCTAATACTTACCCTAACCCTAACCCAAACCCTAACCCTAACCCTTTCCCAATCCCTTACCCTAACTCTAAACCTAACCCTAACACTAACCCTAACCTTATCCCTAACCCTAACCCTAACGCTAAACCTTACCCTTACCCTAACCCTAAGCCTAAACCTAATCCTTACCATAACCCCGACCCTAACCCTAACCATAACCCTAACCCCTAACCCTAACCCTAACCCTAACCATTACCCTAACCCTACCCACTAACCCTAACCCTAACCCTTACCCTTATCCTTACCCTAACCCTAAACCTAACCCTAACACTTACCCTTACCCTAACCCTAACCCTAACCCTAACCGTAAACCTAAACCTAACCCTAACCCTAAGCCTAACCTTACCCTTACCCTAACCCTAACCCTAACCTAACCCTAAACCTAACCCTAACCCTCACCCTTACCCTAACCGTAACCCTAAACCTAACCCTAACCCTAACCCACACTCCTACCCTAACCCTGACCCTAACCCTAACTTTAACCATAACCCTTACCCTTACCCTAACCCTAACGATAACCTTAATGCTAACCCTAACCTAACCCTAATCTATACCCTAACCCTAACCCTAACCCTAATCATTTCCCTAAACCTAACCCTAAACCTTGCCCTTTCCCTTACCCTAAACCTAATCCTAACCCTTACCCTAACCCTTACCCTAACCCTAACCATAATCCTTACCCTAACCCAAAATCTAACTCTAACTCTTACCCTTTCCCTAAGCCTAACCCAAACCCTAACCCTAACCCTAACACTTACCCTTACCTAACCCTAACCCTAACCCTTACCCTAACCCTAAACCTACCCCTAACCCGAACCCAAACCCCTAAACCTAACCCCAACCCTAACCCTAACTCTAACCCTTACCTTTACCCTAACCCTAAACTTAACCCTATCCCTTATCCTAACCCTAACCCTAACGCTTACCCTAACCCTAACGCTAACCCTAACCCCTAACCCTAACCCTAACCCTAACGCTCCCCCAACCCTAACACTAACCCTTAACCTAACCCTAACCCTAACGCTTACCCTTACCCTAACCCTAACCCTAACCTTAACCCCAACCCTACACCTAACCCTAAACCTTACGCTTACCCTAACCCTAACCAAAAACCTAACCCTAACCCTAACCCTCAACCTTACCCTAACACTAACATTAGCCCTAACGCTAACCCTAACCCTAACCCTAACACTTACTCTTACCCTAACCCTAACCGTAATCCTAACATTAACCCTAACCATTACCCTTACCTTACCCTAAACCTAACCCTAACCCTAACCCTTACCCTTACCCTAACTCTAACCCTAAACCTAACCCTAACCTTTACCCTTACTCTAACCCTAACTCTAACCCTAACCCTAAACATTACCCTTGCCCTAACCCTAACCATACCCTTACCCTAACCCTAACCCTAACCTTAATACTAACCCTAACCCTAACCCTAACCCTAAACCTAACCCTAACCCTAAACCTAAACCTTAAAATAACCCTAACCCTAACCCTAACCCTAACCCTAAACTTAATGCTACCCCTAACTATAACCCTAAACCTTACCCTTTCCATAACCCTAACCCTAATCCTAACCCTAACACTTACCCTAACCCTAAACCTAACCCTTAGCCTAACCCTAACCCTATCTGTAACCTTAACCCTAATCCTAACGCTAACCCTTACCGTTACACTAACCCTAACCCTAAACCTAACACTAACCCTAACCTTAACCCCAACCCTAACCCTAACCCTTACCTTTAACCTAACCCTAACCCTAAACCTTACCCTTACCCTAACCATAACCCTAAACCTATCCCTAACCCTAACCCTAAACCCTAACCCTAACCCTAACCCTAACCCTTACCCTTACCTTAACCTAACCCTAACCTTAATGCTAACCCTATCCTAAACCTAACCTTTTCCCTAACCCTAACACTAAACCTAATCCTTGCCCTAACCCTAACCCTAACCCTAAACCTTACCCTTTCCCTAACCCTAACCCTAACCCTTACCCTTACCCTAACCTAACCCTAAACCTAACCTTAATACTAACACTAAACCTAACCCCTAACCCTAGCCCTAACCCTAACACTAATCCTGACCTTTACCGTTACCCTAACCCTAACCCTAAACTTAATGCTAACCCTAAACCTAACCCTAACGCTTACACTAACACTAAACCTAATCCTTACACTAACCCTAACACTAACTTTAACCCCTAACCCTAACCCTAACCCTAACCTTAATGCTAACCCTAAACCGAACCCTAACCCTTACCCTAATCCTTACCCTAACACTAAACCTAATCATTACACTAACCCTAACCCTAACTTTAACACCTAACCCTAAACCTAACCCTAACCCTTACCCTAACATTTACCCTAACCCTAACACTAACCCTAATCTTTACCCTAACCCTAACCCTAACCCTAACCGTAACCCTAACCCTTACCCTTTCCCTAAGACTAACCCTAACTCTAACCCTAACACTTACCCTTACCTAACCCTAACCCTAACCCTAACACTAACGTGAACCCTAACCCTAACCCTTACCCTAACACTAAACCTAATCCTTACACTAACCCTAACACTAACTTTAACCCCTAAACCTAACCCTAGCCCTAACCTTAATGCTAACCCTGACCCGAACCCCAACCCTAACCCTAATCCTTAGCCTAACCGTAACCCTAACCCTAAACCTTACCCTTTCCCTAACCCTAACCCTAACCCTAAACCTTACCCTAACATTAACCCTAACGCTTAGCCTAACCCTAACCCTAACTCTAACCCCAACCCTAAACCTAACGCTAACCCTTACCCTTACACTAACCCTAACCCTAAACCTAACATTAACCATAACCTTAAGCCTAACTCTAACCCTAAACCTAAAACTAACGCTAACCCTAAAACCTAACCCCTAACCCTAGCCCTAACCCTAAACCTAATCCTAACCTTTACCCTTACCCTATCCCTAACCCTAACCTTAATGCTAACCTTAACCCTAAACCTAACCCTTACCCTAAACCTAACCCTAAACCTAACCCTAACCCTAACCCTAACGATTAACCCTAACCCTAACCCTAACAATACCCGTTACCTTACCCTAACTCTAACCCTAAACTTAATGCTGAACCTAACCTGAACCCTAACCCTAATCCTAATCCTTACCCTATCCCTAACCCTAACCCTAAACCTTACACTTTCCCTAACCCTAACCTAACCCTTACCCTAACCATAACCCTAACGCTTAGCCTAACCCTAACCCTAACTCTAACCTTAACCCTAACCCTAACGCTAACCCTTACCCTTACACTAACCCTAACCCTAAACCTAACACTAACCCTAACCTTAACCCTAACCCTAACCCCTACCCTTACCCTGACCCTAACCCTAAACCATACCCTAACCCTAAACCTAACCCAAACCCTAATCCTTACCTTTACCCTAACCCTAACCCTAACCTAATGCTAACCCTAACCTTAAACCTAACCCCAACCCTAACCCTTACTCTTTCCAAAACCCTTAACCTAACCCTAATCCTTACTCTTACCCTAAACCTAACCCTAACCTTAACCTTAACCCTATCCCTAATCCTAACTCTAACCTAACCCTTACCCTAACCCTAAAACTAAACCTAACCTAACCCTAACCCTAACCCTAACCCTTACCATTAACCTAACCGTAACCCTAAACCTAACCCTAACCCCTAACCCTAACCCTAACCCTAACCGTAACCATAACCCTAACCCTAACCCTTATCCTTACCCTAACCCTAACCCTAACCTTAATGCTAAGCCTATCCTAACCCTAACCTTTACCCTAACCCAAACCCTAACCCTACTCCTTACCCTAACCGTAACCCTAAACCTAAACTTTACCCTTTCCCTAAACCTAACACTAACCCTAACCCTTACTCTAACATTTACCCTAACCCTAACACTAATCTTTACCCTAAACCTATCCCTAACCCTTACCCTTTCCCTAATCCTAACCCTAACTCTAACCCTAACACTTACCCTTACCTAATCCTAACCCTAACCCTAACCCTTACCCTAAGCCTAAACCTAACCCTGACCCTAACCCTAACCCTAACCCCTAACCCTAACCCTAACTCTAACCCTAACATTAACCCTAACCCTTACCCTTACACTAACCTAACATTAAACCTTACCGTTACCCTAACCCTAAACCTAATCCTAACCCTAACCCTAACCCTAACCCTTTCCCTTACCCTAACCCTAACCCTGAACCTAAACCTAAACCTAACCCTTTCCCTTACCCTAACCCTAACAATTACCCTAACCCTAACCCGAACCCGAACCCTTACCCTAACCCTAACCCTAACCCTAACCCTTGCCCTAACCCTAACACTAACCATAACCCTAACCCTAAACCTATCAATAACCCTAACCCTTACCCTTACCCTAACCCTAACCTTTACCTTAACCCTAAACATTACCCTTACCCTAATCCTAACCCTAATCCTAATCCTAAACTTACCCTAACTCTAATCCTAACGCTAAACCTAACCCTAACCTTAAACCTAATCCTAAACCTTACCGTTACCCTAACAATTACCCTGACACTAACCCTAACCCTAACACTTAACCTAACCCAAACCCTACCCATAACCCTTACCCTTACCCTAACCCTAACCCAAAACCAAACCCCTAACCCTAACCCTAATCCTAACCCTTCCCCTTCCCCTAACCCTAACCCTAACCTTAATGCTAACCCTAACCCTAACCCTAACTCTTACCCTAACCCTAACCATAACCCTAATACTTACCCTAACTCTAACCCAAAACCTAACCCTAACCCTTTCCCAATCCCTTACCCTAACTCTAACCCTAACCCTAACACTAACCCTAACCTTATCCCTAACCCTAACCCTAACGCTAAACCTTACCCTTACCCTAACCCTAAGCCTAAACCTAATCCTTACCCTAACCCCGACCCTAACCCTAACCCTCACCCTTACCCTAACTCTAACACCAAACCTAACCCTAACCCTAACCCTAACCCCTAACCCTAATCCTAACCCTAACCATTACCCTAACCCTACCCACTAACCCTAACCCTAACCCTTACCCTTATCCTTACCCTAACCCTAAACCTAACCCTAACACTTACCCTTACCCTAACCCAAACCCTAACCTAACCCTAAACCTAACCCTAACCCTCACCCTTACCCTAACCGTAACCCTAAACCTAACCCTAGCAATAACCCACACTCCTACCCTAACCCTGACCCTAACCCTAACTTTAACCCTAACCCTTACCCTTACCCTAACCCTAACGCTAACCTTAATGCTAACCCTAACCTAACTCTAATCTATACCCTAACCCTAACCCTAACCTTAATCCTTTCCCTAACTCTAACCCTAACCCTAACCCTAAACCTTGCCCTTTCCCTTACCCTAAACCTAATCCTAACCCTTACCCTAACCCTTACCCTAACCCTAACCATAATCCTTACCCTAACCCGAAATCTAACTCTAACCCTTACCCTTTCCCTAAGCCTAAACCAAACCCTAACCCGAACCCTAACACTTACCCTTACCTAACCCTAACCCTAACCCTTACCCTAATCCTATCCCTACCCCTAACCCGAACCCAAACCCATAAACCTAACCCCAACCCTAACCCTAACTCTAACCCTTACCTTTACCCTAACCCTAAACTTAACCCCATCCCTTATCCTAACCCTAACCCTAACCCTTACCCTAACCCTAACGCTAACCCTAACCCCTAACCCTAACCCTAACCCTAACGCTCACCCTAACCGTAACACTAACCCTTAACCTAACCCTAACCCTAACGCTTACTCTTACCCTAACCCTAACCCTAACCTTAACCCCAACCCTACACCTAACCCTAAACCTTACGCTTACCCTAACCCTAACCAAAAACCTAACCCTAACCCTAACCCTAACCCTTACCTAACCCTAAATCTTACCCTAACCCTAACCCTAACCCTAACCCTAACCCTTACCCTAACCCTAACCCTAACCCTAAAACAAACCATAACCCTAACCCTAACACTTACCGTTACCCTAACCCTAACGCTAACCCTAACCCTAAACCTTATCCTTACCCTAAACCTAACCATAACCCTTACCCTAAACCTAAACCTAACCCTAACCCTAACCCTAACCCTTGTCCTTATCCTAACCCTAATCCTAACATTAACCCTAAACCTTACCCTTACCCTTACCCTAACCCTAAACCTAACCCTTACCCTTACCCTAACCCTAACCCTAAACCTATCCCTAACCCTAACTCTTACCGTTTCCCTATCCCTAACCCTAACCGTAACCCTAAACATTACGCTTACCCTAACCCTAACACTAACCCTAACCCTAACTTTACCCTAAACCTAATCCTAAAGCTAACCCTCACCATAACCCTAACCCTTACCCTTACCCTTACCCTAACCCTAACCATGACCCTAACCCTAACCCTAACACTTACCCTAACCCTAAACCTAACCCTAAGCCTAACCATAAACCTAACCCCTAAACCTAACCCTAACCATAACCCTTATCCTAACCCTTACCCTTACCCTAACCCTAACCCTAACCTTAATGCTAACCCTAATTTTAACCCTAACCCTTACACTAACCCTAACCATAACTCTAATCCTTACCCTAACCCTAACCCAAACCCTAACCCTAACCCTTACCCAATCCCTTACCCTAAACCTAACGCTTAACCCTAACCCTAACCCTAACACTTACACTTACCCTAACCCTAAGCCTAAACAAAAACCTTACCCTAACCCTAACCGTAACCTTTACCCTTACCCTAACCCTAACCCTAAACCTAACCCTAACCCTAACCCTAACCCTTACCTTTATCCTTACCCTAACCGTAACCCTAAACCAAACCTTACCCGTACCCTAACACTACCGCTTACCTTAACCCCAACCCTACACCGAACCCTAACCTTTACCCTTACCCTAACCCTTAATATAAACCTAACCCTAACCCTAAACTTTACACTTACCCTAAACCTAAACCTAACCCATACACTATCCATAAACCTAACTCTCACCCTAAACCTCACCCTTACGCTTACCTTGACCCTAACCCTAACCCTAACCCCTAAAAATAACCTTAACCCTAAGCCTTACCCTTACCCTAACCCTAAACCTAACCCTAACCCTTTCCCTTACCCTAAACCTAACCCTAAACTTAATGCTAACCCTAACCCTAAGCCTAACCCTTACCCAAACCCTAACCCTATCCCTAATCCTTACCTTAAACTGAACCCTAAACTTAACCATTACCCTAACGCTAACCCTAACCCTAAACCTTACCCTAACCCTAACCCTAACCCTTACCCTAACCCTAACCCTACCACTAATCCTAACCCTAACCCTAACCCTAACCCTAACCCTTACCCTTTCCCTAACCCTAACCCTAACCCTGACACTTACCCTTACCTAACCCTAAGCCTAACCCTAACGCTTACCCTAACCCCAACCCTAACCCTATCGCTAACCCCTAACCCTAATGCTAACTCTAACCCTTACCCTTACCCTAACCCTAACCCTAACCCTAACCCTAACCCTAACCCTTACCCTAACTCCTAACCCTAACCCTAACCCTAACGCTCACCCTAACCATAACCCAAACCCTAACCCTTACCCTTTCCCTAACCCTAAGCCTAACCCTAACCCTTACTGTAACCCTAACCCTAACCCTTAGCCTAATCCTAACCCTAACTCTAATCTTAACTCTAAACCTCCAATTAACGCTTACCCTTACACTAACCCTAACCCTAACCCTAACGCTAAACCTAACCCTTACCCTAACCCTAACCCTAAACCTCACCCTAACCATAACCCTAACCCTACCCTTACCCTAACCATAACCCTAAACCACATCCTAGCCATAACCCTAACCCTAACCCTAACCCTAACGCTAACTCTAACCCTTACCCTTACCCTAATGCTAAACCTACTCCTACCCTTACCCTAACCCTAACCCTAAACCTCACCCTAACCATAACCCTAACCATACTCTTACCCTAACCATAACCCTAAACCACATCCTAGCCATAACCCTAACCCTAAACCTAACCCTAACGCTAAATCTAACCCTTACCCTTACCCTAATGCTAACCCTAATCCTACCCTTACCCTAACCCTAACCCTAACCCTAACCCTAACCCTTACCCTAACTCCTAACCCTAACCCTAACCCTAACGCTCACCCTAAACATAACCCAAACCCTAACCCTTACCCTTTCCCTAACCCTAACCCTAACCCTTACCCTTTCCCTAACCATAACCCTAACACTAACCCTGACACTTACCCTAACCTAACCCTAAGCCTAACCCTAATGATTACCCTAACCCTAACCCTAACCCTAACGCTAACCCCTAACCCTAAAGCTAACTCTAACCCTTACCCTTACCCTAACCCTAACCCTAACACTAACCCTTACCCTAACTCCTAACACTAACCCTAACCCTAACGCTCACCCTAACCATAACCCAAACCCTAACCCTTACCCTTTCCCTAACCCTAACCCTAACCCTAACCGTAACCCTAACCCTAACCCTAACGCTAACCCCTAACCCTAACCCTAAAGCTAACTCTAAACCTTACCCTTACCCTAACCCTAACCCTAACACTAACCCTTACCCTAACTCCTAACCCTAACCCTAACCCTAACGCTCACCCTAACCATAACCCAAACCCTAACCCTTACCCTTTCCCTAACCCTAAGCCTAACCCTAACCCTTACCGTAACCCTAACCCTAACACTTAGCCTAATCCTAACCCTAACTCTAACCTTAACTCTAAACCTCCAATTAACGCTTACCCTTACACTAACCCTAACCATAACCCTAACCCTAAACCTAACCCTAACCATAACCCTAACCCTACCCTTACCCTAACCATAACCCTAAACCACATCCTAGCCATAACCCTAACCCTAACGCTAACTCTAACCCTTACCCTTACCCTAATGCTAACCCTAATCCTACCCTTACCCTAACCCTAACCCTAACCATAACCCTTACCCTAACTCCTAACCCTAACCCTAACCCTAACGCTCACCCTAACCATAACCCAAACCCTAACCCTTACCCTTTTCCTAACCCTAACCCTAACCCTTACCCTTTCCCTAACCCTAACCCTAACACTAACCCTGACACTTACCCTAACCTAACCCTAAGCCTAACCCTAATGATTACCCTAACCCTAACCCTAACCCTAACGCTAACCCCTAACCCTAACCCAAAAGCTAACTCTAACCCTTACCCTTACCCTAACCCTAACCCTAACCCTAAACCTTACCCTAACTCCTAAACCTAATCCTAACCCTAACGCTCACCCTAACCATAACCCAAACCCTAACCCTTACCCTTTCCCTAACCCTAAGCCTAACCCTACCCTTACCGTAACCCTAACCCTAACCCTTAGCCTAATCCTAACCCTAACTCTAACCTTAACTCGAAACCTCCAATTAATGCTTACCCTTACACTAACCCTGAACCTAACCCTAACCCTAACGCTAAACCTAACCCTTACCCTAACCCTAACCCTAAACCTCACCCTAACCATAACCCAAACCCTAACCCTTACCCTTTCCCTAACCCTAACCCTAACCCTTACCCTTTCCCTAACCCTAACCCTAACACTGACCCTGACACTTACCCTAACCTAACCCTAAGCCTAACCCTAACAATTACCCTAACCCTAACCCTAACCCTAACGCTAACCCCTAACCCTAACCCTAAAGCTAACTCTAACCATTACCCTTACCCTAACCATAACCCAAACCCTAACCCTTACCCTTTCCCTAACCCTAAGCCTAACCCTAACCCTTACTGTAGCCATAACCCTAACCCTTAGCCTAATCCTAACCCTAACTCTAACCTTAACTCTAAACCTGCAATTAACGCTTACCCTTACACTAACCCTAACCCTAACCCTAACCCTAACGCTAAACCTAACCCTTACCCTAACCCTAACCCTAAACCTCACCCTAACCATAACCCTAACCCTACCCTTACCCTAACCATAACCCTAAACCACATCCTAGCCATAACCCTAACCCTAACCCTAACCCTAACGCTAACTCTAACCCTTACCCTTACCCTAATGCTAACCCTACTCCTACCCTTACCCTAACCCTAACCCTAAACCTCACCCTAACCATAACCCTAACCCTAAACCTAATTCTTATCCTAACCCTAACCCTAACTCTAACCCTAACCCTTACCCTTTCCCTAACCCTAACCCTAACCCTAACCCTTACCCTAACCCTTAAACTAACCCTAACTCTAACCCTAATCCTTACCCTAACCCTAACCCTAAACCTAACCCTAACCCTAACCCCTAACCCTAACCCTAACTCTAACTCTAACTCTTACCCTTACCTAACCCTAACCCTAACGCTAACCCTTACTCTATCCCTAACCCTAACCCCTACCCTAAACCCTAACACTAACCCTAACCCTTATCTTACCATAACCCCAACCCTAAACCTACCCCTAACCCTAACCCTAATCTTAACCCTTAACCTAAACCTAACCCTAACTCTAAACCTAACCCTTACCCCTACACTAACACCAACCCTAATCCTAACCCTAACCCTAACCCCTAACCCTAACCATAACCCTTACCCTAACCTTAACATTAAACCTAATCCTAAACCTAAACTTAACACTTACTCTTACCCTAACCCTAACCGTAAACCGAACCGTAACCCTAACATTAATCCTAGCCCTTACCCTTACCCTTACCCTAACCCTAACCCTAACCCTTACCCTTACCTTTACCCTTACACTAACCCTAACCCTAACCCTAACCCTTACCCTTACCCTAACCCTAACCCTAAACCTAAGCCTAACCCTAACCCTTACCCTTACCGTAACCCTAACCCTAACCTAATGCTAACCCTAAGGCTAAACCTAATGTAACCCTAACCCCAAATCTTAACCTTTCCCTATTCCTAAACCTAACCCTAACCCTTACCCTTATCCTAACCAGGAACCTATCCCTTACCCTAACCCTTACCCTTACCCTAACCGTAACCCTAAACCTACCCCTAAACCTAACCCTAACCCTAACCCTAACTTTAAACCTTACCCTTAACCTAACCCTACCCTAACCCTAACGCTAAACCTTACCCTAATCCTAACCCTAACACTAACCCCTAACACTAACGTTAACCCTAACGCTCACCCTAACCATAACCCTACTCCTAAACATTACATTAACCCTAACCCTAACCCTAACCCTTACACTTACCCTAAACGTAACCCTTACCCTAACCCTTATCCCTACCATAAACCTAACCCTAACCCTAACCCTAACCCCTAACCCTAACCCTAATCCTACCCCTAACCCTAAGCCTAAGTCTAACACTTTCCCTTACCCTAACCCTAATCTTAACCATAACCCTAACCCTAACTCTAAACCTTACCCTTACCTTAAACCTAACCCTAACCCTAAACCTTAACCTAACAATAACGCTAACCCTTACCCAAACCCTAACCCTAACCCTTACTCTTAGATTAACCCTAACCCTAAACCTTACCCATACCCTAAAACTAACCCTAACCCTTACCCTACACCTAAACCTAACACTAACCCTAACCCTTACCCTTACACTAACCCTAACCCTAACCCTAACCCTAACCCTTACCCTAACACTAACATTAACCCTAACGCTAACCCTAACCCTAACCCTAACACTTACTCTTACCCTAACCCTAACCGTAATCCTAACATTAACCCTAACCATTACCCTTACCTTACCCTAAACCTAACCCTAACCCTAACCCTTACCCTTACCCTAACTCTAACCCTAAACCTAACCCTAACCTTTACCCTTACTCTAACCCTAACTCTAACCCTAACCCTAAACATACCCTTGCCCTAACCCTAACCATACCCTTACCCTAACCCTAACCCTAACCCTAACCTTAATACTAACCCTAACCCTAACCCTAACACTAAACCTTACCCTAAACCTAATCCTTACAATAACCCTAACCCTAACCCTAACCCTAACCCTAACCCTAAACTTAATGCTACCCCTAACCATAACCCTAAACCTTACCCTTTCCATAACCCTAACCCTAATCCTAACCCTAACACTTACCCTAACCCTAAACCTAACCCTTAGCCTAACCCTAACCCTATCTGTAATCTTAACACTAATCCTAACGCTAACCCTTACCGTTACACTAACCCTAACCCTAAACCTAACACTAACCCTAACCTTAACCCCAACCCTAACCCTAACCCTTACCTTTAACCTAACCCTAACCCTAAACCTTACCCTTACCCTAACCATAACCCTAAAACTATCCCTAACCCTAACCCTAAACCCTAACCCTAACCCTAACCCTAACCCTTACCCTTACCTTAACCTAACCCTAACCTTAATGCTAACCCTATCCTAACCCTAACCTTTTCCCTAACCCTAACACTAAACCTAATCCTTACCCTAACCCTAACCCTCACCCTAAACCTTACCCTTTCCCTAACCCTAACCCTAACCCTAACCCTTACCCTTACACTAACCCTTAACCCAACCCTAACCCTAACCCTAACCCTAATCCTTACCCTAACCATAACCTTAACCCTAAACCTTACCCTTTCCCTAAGCCTAACCCTAACCCTAACTCTAACCCTAACACTTACCCTTACCTAACCCTAACCCTAACCCTAACCATAACCCTTACCCTAACCCTAACCCTAACCCTAACCCCTAACACTAACCCTAACCCTAACCCTAACATTAACCCTAACCCTTACCCTTACCCTTACTCTAACCCTAACCCTAAACCTTACCCTTACCCTAACCCTAACCCTAAAACTAACCCCAAGCCTAACCCTAACCCTTACCCTTACCCAAACCCTAAACCTAAATCTAACCCTAAACATTACCCTTACCAAACCTTAACAATAACCTTACCCTAACCCTAACCCTAACCCTAACCCTTACCCTTACCCTAACATAACCCTAAACCTAACCTTAATACTAACCCTAAACCTAACCCCTAACCCTAGCCCTAACCCTAACACTAATCCTGACCTTTACTGTTACCCTAACCCTAACCCTAAACTTAATGCTAACCCTAAACCTAACCCTAACCCTTACCCTAACACTAAAGCTAATCCTTACACTAACCATAACCCTAACTTTAACCCCTAACCCTAACCCTACCCCTAACCTTAATGCTAACCCTAACCCGAACCCTAACCCTAACCCTAATCCTTACACTAACCGTAACCCTAACCCTAAACCTTACCCTTTCCCTAACCCTAACCCTAACCCTTACCCTTACCCTAACCTAACCCTAAACCTAACCTTAATACTAACCCTAAACCTAACCCCTAACCCTAGCCCTAACCCTAACACTAATCCTGACCTTTACCGTTACCCTAACCCTAACCCTAAACTTAATGCTAACCCTAAACCTAACCCTAACCCTTACACTAACACTAAACCTAATCCTTACACTAACCCTAACCCTAACTTTAACCCCGAACCCTAACCCTAACCCTAACCTTAATGCTAACCCTAAACCGAACCCTAACCCTTACCCTAATCCTTACCCTAACACTAAACCTAATCATCACACTAACCCTAACCCTAACTTTAACACCTAACCCTAAACCTAACCCTAACCCTTACCCTAACATTTACCCTAACCCTAACACTAACCCTAATCTTTACCCTAACCCTAACCCTAACCCTAACCGTACCCCTAACCCTTACCCTTTCCCTAAGACTAACCCTAACTCTAACCCTAACACTTACCCTTACCTAACCCTAACCCTAACCCTAACACTAACGCGAACCCTAACCCTAACCCTTACCCTAACACTAAACCTAATCCTTACACTAACCCTAACACTAACTTTAACCCCTAACCCTAACCCTAGCCCTAACCTTAATGCTAAACCTGACCCGAACCCCAACCCTAACCCTAATCCTTACCCTAACCGTAACCCTAACCCTAAACCTTACCCTTTCCCTAACCCTAACCCTAACCCTAACCCTTACCCTAACCTTAACCCTAACGCTTAGCCTAACCCTAACCCTAACTCTAACGCCAACCCTAAACCTAACGCTAACCCTTACCCTTACACTAACCCTAACCCTAAACCTAACATTAACCATAACCTTAACCCTAACCCTAACCCTAAACCTAAAACTAACCCTAACCCTAAACCTAACCCCTAACCCTAGCCCTAACCCTAAACCTAATCCTAACCTTTACCCTTACCCTAACCCTAACCCTAACCTTAATGGTAACCTTAACCCTAAACCTAACCCTTACCCTAAACCTAACCCTAAACCTAACACTAACCCTAACGATTAACCCTAACCCTAACCCTAACAATACCCGTTACCTTACCCTAACTCTAACCCTAAACTTAATGCTAAACCTAACCTGAACCCTAACCCTAATCCTAATCCTTACCCTTTCCCTAACCCTAACCCTAAACCTTACACTTTCCCTAACCCTAACCTAACCCTTACCCTAACCATAACCCTAACGCTTAGCCTAACCCTAACCCTAACTCTAACCTTAACCCTAACCCTAACGCTAACCCTTACCCTTACACTAACCCTAACCCTAAACCTAACACTAACCCTAACCTTAACAATAACCCTAACCCCTACCCTTACCCTGACCCTAACCCTAAACCTTACCCTAACCCTAAACCTAACCCAAACCCTAATCCTTACCCTTACCCTAACCCTAACCCTAACCTAATGCTAACCCTAACCTTAAACCTAACCCTAACCCTAACCCTTACTCTTTCCCAAACCCTTAACCTAACCCTAATCCTTACTCTTACCCTAAACCTAACCCTAACCTTAACCTTAACCCTATCCCTAATCCTAACTCTAACCTAACCCTTACCCTAACCCTAAAACTAAACCTAACCTAACCCTAACCCTAACCCTAACCCTTACCATTAACCTAACCGTAACCCTAAACCTAACCCTAACCCCTAACCCTAACCCTAACCCTAACCGTAACCATAACCCTAACCCTAACCCTTATCCTTACCCTAACCCTAACCCTAACCTTAATGCTAAGCCTATCCTAACCCTAACCTTTACCCTAACCCAAACCCTAACCCTACTCCTTACCCTAACCGTAACCCTAAACCTAAACCTTACATTTTCCCTAAACCTAACACTAACCCTAACCCTTACTCTAACATTTACCCTAACCCTAACACTAATCTTTACCCTAAACCTATCCCTAACCCATACCCTTTCCCTAAACCTAACCCTAACTCTAACCCTAACACTTACCCTTACCTAATCCTAACCCTAACCCTAACCCTTACCCTAACCCTAAACCTAACCCTGACCCTAACCCTAACCCTAACCCCTAACCTTAACCCTAACTCTAAACCTAACATTAACCCTAACCCTTACCTTTACACTAACCTAACATTAAACCTTACCGTTACCCTAACCCTAAACCTAATTCTAACCCTAACCCTAACCCTAACCCTTTCCCTTACCCTAACCCTAACCCTGAACCTAAACCTAAACCTAACCCTTTCCCTTACCCTAACCCTAACAATTACCCTAACCCTAACCCTAACCCGAACCCTTACCCTAACCCTAACCCTAACCCTAACCCTTGCCCTAACCCTAACACTAACCATAACCCTAACCCTAAACCTATCAATAACCCTAACCCTTACCCTTACCCTAACCCTAACCTTTACCTTAACCCTAAACATTACCCTTACCCTAATCCTAACCCTAATCCTAATCCTAAACTTACCCTAACTCTAATCCTAACGCTAACCCTAACCGTAAACTTAAATCTAATCCTAAACCTTACCCTTACCCTAACACTTACCCTGGCACTAACCCTAACCCTAACACTTACCCTAACCCAAACCCTACCCATAACCCTTACCCTTACCCTAACCCTAACCCAAAACCAAACCCCTAACCCTAACCCTAATCCTAACCCTTCCCCTTCCCCTAACCCTAACCCTAACCTTAATGCTAACCCTAACCCTAACCCTAACTCTTACCCTAACCCTATCCATAACCCTAATACTTACCCTAACTCTAACCCAAAACGTAACCCTAACCCTTTCCCAATCCCTTACCCTAACTCTAACCCTAACCCTAAAACTAACCCTAAACTTATCCCTAACCCTAACCCTAACGCTAAACCTTACCCTTACCCTAACCCTAAGCCTAAACCTAATCCTTACCCTAACCCCGACCCTAACCCTAACCCTCACCCTTACCCTAACCCTAACCCCAAACCTAACCCTAACCCTAACCCTAACCCCTAACCCTAACCCTAACCCTAACCATTACCCTAACCCTACCCACTAACCCTAACCCTAACCCTTACCCTTATCCTTACGCTAACCCTAAACCTAACCCTAACACTTACCCTAACCCTAACCCTTACCCTAACCCTAACCGTAAACCTAAACCTAACCCTAACCCTAAGCCTAACCTTACCCTTACCCTAACCCTAACCCTAACCTAACCCTAAACCTAACCCTAACCCTCACCCTTACCCAAACCCTAACGCTAACCTTAATGCTAACCCTAACCTAACTCTAATCTATACCCTAACCCTAACCCTAACCCTAATCCTTTCCCTAACTCTAACCCTAACCCTAACCCTAAACCTTGCCCTTTCCCTTACCCTAAACCTAATCCTAACCCTTACCCTAACCCTTACCCTAACCCTAACCATAATCCTTACCCTAACCCGAAATCTAACTCTAAACCTTACCCTTTCCCTAAGCCTAACCCAAACCCTAACCCTAACCCTAACACTTACCCTTACTAACCCTAACCCTAACCCTTACCCTAACCCTATCCCTACCCCTAACCCGAACCCAAACCCCTAAACCTAACCCCAACCCTAACCCTAACTCTAACCCTTACCTTTACCCTAACCCTAAACTTAACCCTATCCCTTATCCTAACCCTAACCCTAACCCTTACCCTAACCCTAACGCTAACCCTAACCCCTAACCCTAACCCTAACCCTAACGCTCACCCTAACCCTAACACTAACTCTTAACCTAACCCTAACCCTAACGCTTATCCTTACCCTAACCCTAACTCTAACCTTAACCCCAACCCTACACCTAACCCTAAACCTTACGCTTACCCTAACCCTAACCAAAAACCTAACCCTAACCCTAACCCTTACCTAACCCTAAATCTTACCCTAACCCTAACCCTAACCCTAACCCTAAAACAAACCCTAACCCTAACCCTAACACTTACCGTTACCCTAACCCTAACGCTAACCCTAACCCTAAACCTTACCCTTACCCTAAACCTAACCATAACCCTTACCCTAAACCTAAACCTAACCCTAACCCTAACCCTAACCCTTGTCCTTATCCTAACCCTAATCCTAACATTAACCCTAACCCTTACCCTTACCCTTACCCTAACCCTAACCCTAACCCTTACCCTTACCCTAACCCTAACCCTAAACCTATCCCTAACCCTAACCCTTACCGTTTCCCTATCCCTAACCCTAACCGTAACCCTAAACATTACGCTTACCCTAACCCTAACACTAACCCTAACCCTAACCTTACCCTAAACCTAATCCTAACGCTAACCCTCACCATAACCCTAACCCTTACCCTTACCCTTACCCTAACCCTAACCATGACCCTAACCCTAACCCTAACACTTACCCTAACCCTAAACCTAACCCTAACCCTAAACATAAACCTAACCCCTAAACCTAACCCTAACCATAACCCTTATCCTAACCCTTACCCTTACCCTAACCCTAACCCTAACCTTAATGCTAACCCTAATTTTAACCCTAACCCTTACACTAACCCTAACCATAACTCTAATCCTTACCCTAACCCTAACCCAAACCCTAACCCTAACCCTTACCCAATCCCTTACCCTAAACCTAACGCTAACCCTAACCTTAACCCTAACCCTAACCCTAACACTTACACTTACCCTAACCCTAAGCCTAAACAAAAACCTTACCCTAACCCTAACCGAAACCCTTACCCTTACCCTAACCCTAACCCTAAACCTAACCCTAACCCTAACCCTAACCCTTACCTTTATCCTTACCCTAACTGTAACCCTAAACCTAACCCTTACCCTTACCCTAACACTACCCCTTACCTTAACCCCAACCCTACACCGAACCCTAACCTTTACCCTTACCCTAACCCTTAACATAAACCTAACCCTAACCCTAAACCTTACACTTACCCTAAACCTAAACCTAACCCATACACTATCCATAAACCTAACTCTCACCCTAACCCTAACCCTTACGCTTACCTTAACCCTAAACCTAACCCTAACCCTAACCCCTAAAAATAACCTTAACCCTAAGCCTTACCCTTACCCTAACCCTAAACCTAACCCTAACCCTTTCCCTTACCCTAACCCTAACCCTAAACTTAATGCTAACCCTAACCCTAAGCCTACCCCTTACCCAAACCCTAACCCTATCCCTAATCCTTACCTTAAACTGAACCCTAAACTTAACCCTTACCCTAACGCTAACCCTAACCCTAAACCTTACCCTAACCCTAACCCTTACCCTAACCCTAACCCTACCACTAATCCTAACCCTAAACCTAACCCTAACCCTAACCCTTACCCTTTCCCTAACCCTAACCCTAACCCTGACACTTACCCTTACCTAACCCTAAGCCTAACCCTAACACTTACCCTAACCCCAACCCTAACCCTATCGCTAACCCCTAACCCTAACCCTAAAGCTAACTCTAACCCTTACCCTTACCCTAACCCTAACCCTAACCCTAACCCTTACCCTAACTCCTAACCCTAACCCTAACCCTAACGCTCACCCTAACCATAACCCAAACCCTAACCCTTACCCTTTCCCTAACCCTAAGCCTAACCCTAACCCTTACCGTAACCCTAACCCTAACCCTTAGCCTAATCCTAACCCTAACTCTAACCTTAACTCTAAACCTCCAATTAACGCTTACCCTTACACTAACCCTAACCCTAACCCTAACGCTAAACCTAACCCTTACCCTAACCCTAACCCTAAACCTCAACCTAACCATAACCCTAACCCTACACTTACCCTAACCATAACCCTAAACCACATCCTAGCCATAACCCTAACCCTAACCCTAACCCTAACGCTAACTCTAACCCTTACCCTTACCCTAATGCTAACCCTAATCCTATCCTTACCCTAACCCTAACCCTAACCCTAACCCTAACCCTTACCCTAACTCCTAACCCTAACCCTAACCCTAACGCTCACCCTAACCATAACGCAAACCCTAACCCTTACCCTTTCCCTAACCCTAACCCTAACCCTTAACCTTTCCCTAACCCTAACCCTAACCCTAACCCTGACACTTACCCTTACCTAACCCTAAGCCTAACCCTAACGATTACCCTAACCCTAACCCTAACCCTAATGCTAACCTCTAACCCTAACATTAAAGCTAACTCTAACCCTTACCCTTACCCTAACCCTAACCCTAACCCTAACCCTAACACTTACCCTAACTCCTAACCCTAACCCTAACCCTAACGCTCACCCTAACCATAACCCAAACCCTAACCCTTACCCTTTCCCTTACCCGAAGCCTAACCCTAACCCTTACCGTAACCCTAACCCTAACCCTTAGCCTAATCCTAACCCTAACTCTAACCTTAATTCTAAACCTCCAATTAACGCTTACCCTTACACTAACCCTAACCCTAACCCTAACGCTAAACCTAACCCTTACCCTAACCCTAACCCTAAACCTCACCCTAACCATAACCCTAACCCTACACTTACCCTAACCATAACCCTAAACCACATCCTAGCCATAACCCTAACCCTAACCCTAACCCTAATCCTAAAACAAACCCTAACCCTAACCCTAACACTTACCGTTACACTAACCCTAACGCTAACCCTAACCCTAAACCTTAACCTTACCCTAAACCTAACCATAACCCTTACCCTAAACCTAAACCTAACCCTAACCCTAACCCTAACCCTTGTCCTTATCCTAACCCTAATCCTAACATTAACCCTAAACCTTACCCTTACCCTTACCCTAACCCTAACCCTAACCCTTACCCTTACCCTAACCCTAACCCTAAACCTATCCCTAACCCTAACCCTTACCGTTTCCCTATCCCTAACCCTAACCGTAACCCTAAACATTATGCTTACCCTAACCCTAACACTAACCCGAACCCTAACCTTACCCTAAACCTAATCCTAACGCTAACCCTCACCATAACCCTAACCCTTACCCTTACACTTACCCTAACCCTAACCATGACCCTAACCCTAACCCTAACACTTACCCTAACCCTAAACCTAACCATAACCCTAACCATAAACCTAACCCCTAAACCTAACCCTAACCATAACCCTTATCCTAACCCTTACCCTTACCCTAACCCTAACCCTAACCTTAATGCTAACCCTAATTTTAACCCTAACCCTTACACTAACCCTAACCATAACTCTAATCCTTACCCTAACCCTAACCCAAACCCTAACCCTAACCCTTACCCAATCCCTTAACCTAAACCTAACGCTAACCCTAACCTTAACCCTAACCCTAACCCTAACACTTACACTTACCCTAACCCTAAGCCTAAACAAAAACCTTACCCTAACCCTAACCGTAACCCTTACCCTTACCCTAACCCTAACCCTAAACCTAACCCTAACCCTAACCCTAACCCTTACCTTTATCCTTACCCTAACCGTAACCCTAAACCTAACCCTTACCCTTACCCTAACACTACCCCTTACCTTAACCCCAACCCTACACCGAACCCTAAACTTTACCCTTACCCTAACCCTTAACATAAACCTAACCCTAACCCTAAACCTTACACTTACCCTAAACCTAAACCTAACCCATACACTACCATAAACCTAACTCTCACCCTAACCCTAACCCTTACGCTTACCTTAACCCTAAACCTAACCCTAACCCTAACCCCTAAAAATAACCTTAACCCTAAGCCTTACCCTTACCCTAACCCTAAACCTAACCCTAACCCTTTCCCTTACCCTAACCCTAACCCTAAACTTAATGCTAACCCTAACCCTAAGCCTACCCCTTACCCAAACCCTAACCCTATCCCTAATCCTTACCTTAAACTGAACCCTAAACTTAACCCTTACCCTAACGCTAACCCTAACCCTAAACCTTACCCTAACCCTAACCCTTACCCTAACCCTAACCCTACCACTAATCCTAACCCTAAACCTAACCCTAACCCTAACCCTTACCCTTTCCCTAACCCTAACCCTAACCCTGACACTTACCATTACCTAACCCTAAGCCTAACCCTAACGCTTACCCTAACCCCAACCCTAACCTATCGCTAACCCCTAACCCTGACCCTAAAGCTAACTCTAACCCTTACCCTTACCCTAACCCTAACCCTAACCCTAACCCTAACCCTTACCCTAACTCCTAACCCTAACCCTAACCCTAACGCTCACCCTAACCATAACCCAAACCCTAACCCTTACCCTTTCCCTAACCCTAAGCCTAACCCTAACCCTTACCGTAACCCTAACCCTAACCCTTAGCCTAATCCTAACCCTAACACTAACCTTAACTCTAAACCTCCAATTAACGCTTACCCTTACACTAACCCTAACCCTAACCCTAACGCTAAACCTAACCCTTTCCCTAACCCTAACCCTAAAACTCACCCTAACCATAACCCTAACCCTACTCTTACCCTAACCATAACCCTAAACCACATCCTAGCCATAACCCTAACCCTAACGCTAACTCTAACCCTTACCCTTACCCTAATGCTAACCCTAATCCTATCCTTACCCTAACCCTAACCCTAACCCTAACCCTAACCCTTACCCTAACTCGTAACCCTAACCCTAACCCTAACGCTCACCCTAACCATAACCCAAACCCTAACCCTTACCCTTTCCCTAACCCTAACCCTAACCCTTACCCTTTCCCTAACCCTAACCCTAACCCTAACCCTGACACTTACCCTTACCTAACCCTAAGCCTAACCCTAACGATTACCCTAACCCTAACCCTAACCCTAACGCTAACCCCTAACCCTAACATTAAAGCTAACTCTAACCCTTACCCTTACCCTAACCCTAACCCTAACCCTAACCCTTACCCTAACTCCTAACCCTAACCCTAACCCTAACGCTCACCCTAACCATAACCCAAACCCTAACCCTTACCCTTTCCCTTACCCTAACCCTAACCCTAACCCTTACCGTAACCCTTACCCTAACCCTTAGCCTAATCCTAACCCTAACTCTAACCTTAACTCTAAACCTCCAATTAACGCTTACCCTTACACTAACCCTAACCCTAACCCTAACCCTAACGCTAAACCTAACCCTTACCCTAACCCTAACCCTAAACCTCACGCTAACCATAACCCTAACCCTACCCTTACCCTAACCATAACCCTAAACATCATCCTAGCCATAACCCTAACCCTAACCCTAACCCTAACGCTAACTCTAACCCTTACCCTTACCCTAATGCTAACCCTAATCCTACCCTTACCCTAACCCTAACCATAAACCTCACCCTAAACATAACCCAAACCCTAAACCTAATCCTTATCCTAACCCTAACCCTAAATCTAACCCTAACCCTTAACCTTTCCCTAACCCTAACCCTTACCCTAACCCTTAAACTAACCCTAACCCTAACCCTAATCCTTACCCTAACCCTAACCCTAACCCTAACCCTTACCCTTTCCCTAAGCATAACCCTAACACAAACCCTAACCCTAAAACTTACCCTTACGTAACCCTAACCGTAACCCTAAACATTACGCTTACCCTAACCCTAACCCTAACCACTAACCCTATCCGTAACCCTAACACTAAGTCTAACCCTTACCCTGAACCTGACCCTATCCCTAACCCTAAACGGAACCCTTACCCTAACCCTAACACTAACCCTAACCCCTAAACCTAACCCAAAACCTAACGCTCACCCTAACCCTAACCCTAACCTAACCCTAACCCTAACCCTTACCCTAACTCCTAACCCTAACCCTAACACTAAC
This sequence comes from Megascapheus bottae, assembly GCA_024803745.1. NCBI lineage: Eukaryota > Metazoa > Chordata > Mammalia > Rodentia > Geomyidae > Megascapheus > Megascapheus bottae. The sequence goes on from JANJXV010000061.1 coordinate 1,638,505, forward strand.
GCTCACCCTAAACCTAACCCTTACCCTTTCCCTAACCCTAACCCTATCCCTTACCCTTACCCTAATCCTAACCCTAACCTTAATGCTAACCCTAACCCTTACCCTAACCCTTACCCTAACACTTAAACTAACCCTAAACCTAACCCTAATCCTTACCCTAACCCTAAACCTAACCCTAACCCTTACCTAACCCTAACCCTAACCCTAACCCTTACCCTAACCCTAACCCTAACCAATAACCCTAACCCTAACCCTAACACTAAGTCTAACACTTACCCTTACCCTGACCCTATCCCTAACCCTAAACGGAACCCTTACCCTAACCCTAACCCTAACCCTTACCCCTAACCCTAACCCAAAACCTAATGCTCACCCTAACCCTAACCCTAACCCTAACCCTTACCCTAACCCTAACCCTAACCTTAACCATAAACCTAACAGTAACCCTAACCCTAACCCTAACCCTTACCCTAACCCTAATCCTTACCCTAACCCAGACCCTAAACTTAACCCTAGCCCTTACACTTACCCTAACCCTAACCGTAAAACTAACCATAACGCTAACCCTAACCCTTACCCTTACCCTAACTCTAACCCCAAACCTAACCCTAACCCTAACCCTAACTCTAACCCTTACCTTAACTCTAAACCTAAACCTAACCCGCACCCTAACACTTACCCTTACCCTAACCCTAATCCTAACCCTAATCCTTACCCTTACACTAACCCAACCCTAACCCAAAATCTAACCCTAACCCTAACCGTAACCCCTAACCCTAACCCTAACCCTAACCCTAATCCTAAACCTTACCCTAACCCTAACCCTAACCCTAACACTTACTCTTAACCTAACCCTAACCCTAACCCTAACCGTAACCCTAACATTAACCTTAACCATTACCCTTACCCTTACCCAAACCCTAACCCTAACCGTAACCCTTACCCTTACCCTAACCCTAACCCTAACCTAATTCTAAACCTAACCCTAAACCTAACCCTAACCCTAATCCTTACCCTTTCCCTAACCCTAAACCTAACCCTAACCCTTACCCTAAGGCTAAACCTTACCCTTACCCTAAACCTAACCCTAAACCTTACCCTAAACCTAAACCTAACCATAACCCTAACCATAACCCTTACCCTTAACCTAATCCTTACTCTAAACCTAAACCTATCCCTAACCCTAACCCTAACCCTTACCCTAACCCTAACCCTAACTCTAACACATACCCTTACCCTAAACCAAACCCTAACCCTAAACCTAACACTAACCCTTTCCCTTACCCTAACCCTAACCATTACTCTAACCCTAAACCTAACCCTAAACATTACCCTAACCCTAACACTAACCCTAACCCTAACCCTAATGCTTATTCTTACCCTAACCCTAACCCTACCCATAACCCTAACATTAACCCTAACCCTTACTCTTACCCTTACCCTTACCCTAACCCTAAACCTAACCCTAACCCTTCCCTTACACTAACCCTAAACCTATCCCTAACCCTAACCCTTACCCTTACCATAACTCTAACCTTTACCTTAACCCTAAACATTACCCTTACCCTAACCCTAACCCTAATCCTAACCCTAACCTTACCCTAACCCTAATCCTAACGCTAACGCTAACCCTAACCCTAACCTTAACCCTAACCCTTACCCTAACCCTATCCCTAACCCTTACTCTTACTCTATCCCTAACCCTAACCCTAACCTTACCCTTAACATCAACCCTAAACCTAACCCTAACCCTTACCCTTACCCTAACCCTAAACATAAACCTAACCCTAAACCTAACCCTAACCCTTACCCTAACCCTAATCCTTACCTTAACCCTAACCCTAAACCTAAACCTTGCCGGGGCCAGCCGTCATCAAACCAGGATTTACGGGTTGGGATTCCTGAAATAGGGGCAAGGACTAGGAAAAAATAGAAGAGAGACAAACAGATGGAGTTCGGGAGGACTACAGGCCAAGTCAGCAGTCCAAGAAGACTGTGAGCTCCAGATTGCCGCCTAAGACTCCCCTGTTTATTTTAAGTTCAGACCTTAAATACTCCTCTTAAAACTAGGGAACTGCCAGAGGCTACATTCATACAAAAGAGTAAACAAATCACATATAGGATAAATGAAAAAGGATTAACATTGCTTAAAGTCATCATAATAAGAACTGATTGACATTGCTTAAAGTCATCCTGATTAGAACTGATTGACATTGCTTAAAGTCATCCTGATAAGAGTTACTTCCTTGTGTATACAGTTGTGTAGGTCCAAGATCAGGTCCAAGGTCATTGACCCCACAGTCGGTCCCCAACAAAACCTAACCATAACCCTAACCCTTACACTTACCCTAACCCTAACCCTAAAACTAATCCTAAACCTAACCCTCACCCTTACACTTACCCTAACCCTAACCCCAAACCTAACCCTAACCCTAACCCTAACCCTTACCCTTACCCTTACCCTATCCCTAACCCTAACCCTAAACCTTACCTTTACCCTAAACCTAACCCTAATCCTTACCCAAACCCTAATCCTTACCCTAACCCTAACCCTAACCCTAAACCTTACCCTTTCCCTAACCCTAACCCTACCCCTAACACTTACCCTAACCCTTACCCTAACCCTAACCCTAATTCTTACCCTAACCCTAACCCTAAACCTTACCCTTTCCCTAAGCCTAACCTTAACCCTAACCCTAACCGTAACACTTACCCTTACCTAACCCTAACCCTAACCCTAACCACTAACCCTAACCCGTACCCTAACCCTAACCCTAACCCTCACCCTTACCCTTACCCTAACCCTAACCCAACCTAACCCTAACACTAACCCTAACCCTAACCCTAACCCTAACCCTTACCCTTACCCTATCCCTAACCCTAACCCTAAACCTTACCCTAACCCTTACCCTTACCCTATCCCTAACCCTAACCCTAAACCTTACCCTTACCCTAAACCTAACCCTAACCCTAACCATCACCATAATCCTTACCCTAACCCTAAACCTAACCCTAAGCCTTACCCTTTCCCTAACACTAACCCTAACCCTAACCCTTACCATAAACTTTACCCTAACCCTACTCCTAACCCTAATTCTTACACTAACCCTAACCCAACCCTAACCCTTACCCTTTCCCTAAGCCTAACCCTAACCCCAACACTTAACCTTACCTAACCCTAACCCTAATCGTTACCCTTACCCTAACCCTAACCCTAACCCTAACCTTAAATTCAACCCTAAACCTAACCCTAACCCTTACCCTTAACCTAATCCTAAACATAAACCTAACCCTAACCCTAACCTTAACCCTTACCCTAACGCTAATCCTTACCCTAACCCTAAACCTAACCCTAAACCTAACCCTAAACCTAACCTAATCCTTAACCTTACCCTATCCCTAACCCTAACACTAACCTTACCCTTACCCTAAACATAAACCTAAACCTTAGCCTAAACCTAAACCTAACCCTAACCCTAACCCTAACCCTTACCCTAGCAATTACTCTTACCCTAACCCCAAGCCTAACCCTAACATTAACCATAACCCTTACCCTTACCCTAACCCTAACCCTAACCTAACCCTAACCCCAACCCTAAACCTTACCCTTACCCTAACCGTAAGCCTAAACCTAACCCTAACCCTAACCCTAACCCTCACCCTAACCCTAAACCAAACCCTAATCCTAAACCTAACCTTAACCTAAAACTAACCCTAACCTTAATGCTAACCCTATCCTATCCCTAACACTAACCCTAACCCTAATCCTTACCCTAACCCTAACCCTAACGCTAAACCTAAACCTTACTTTAACCCTAACAATAATCCTACCCCTTACCCTTGCCCTAAACCTAACCCTAACTCTAACCCTAACCCTAACCTTAACCCAACCCTTACCCTACCCCTAACCCTAACCCTTACACTTAACTAACCCTAACCCTAAACCTAACCCTAACACTAACCCTAATCCTAACATTAACCCTAACACAAACCCTTACCCTTACCCTAACCCTAACCCTAACCCTAAGCCTTACCCTAACCCTAACACTAACCCTAAACCTAACCCTAAACCTCACACTAACCCTAACACCTAACCCTAACCCTAACCATAACCATAACACTAAACCTTACCCTTACCCTAACCCTAACCCTAAACCTAACCTTAACCCTAACCCTAACCCTATCCCTAACCCTTACCCTAACCCTAACCCTAAACCTAACACTAACCCTTACCCTAACCCTTACCCTTACCCTTACCCTAACACTTACCCTTACCCTAACCCTAACCCTATCCTAACCCTAAACCTTACCCTTACCCTAAACCTAACCCTAACCCTTACCCTAAACCTAACCTTAACCCTAACCCTAACCCTTACTCTTACCTTAACCCTAACCCTAACACTTACCCTTACCCTAACGCTAACCCTAACACTAACCCTAACCCTAACACTTACCCTTACCCTAACCGTAACCCTAACCTTAACCCCAATGCTAAACCTAAGCATTAACCTTAACGTAACCCTAACCATAACCCTAAACCTAAAACTTACCATTACCCTAACTGTAACCCTAACCCTAACCCTAACCCTAAGCCTTACCCTAACCCTAACACTAACCCTAAACCTAACCCTAACCCTCACACTAACCCTAACACCTAACCCTAACCCTAACCATAACCATAACACTAAACCTTACCCTTACCCTAACGCTAACCCTAAACCTAATCCTAACCCTAACCCTAAACCTAACCTTAACCCTAACCCTAACACTATCCCTAACCCTTACCCTAACCCTAACCCTAAACCTAACACTAACCCTAACCCTTAACCTAACCCTAACCCTACCCGTAACCCTAACCCTTACCCTTACCCTAATCCTAAACCTAACCCTAACGCTAAACCTAACCCTAACCCATACCCTTACCCTAAGCCTAACCCTAACCCTAACCCTTACCCTTACCCTAAACCTAACCCTAAACCTTACCCTAACCATAACCTTAACCCTAACCCTAACCCTTACACTTATCTTAACCCTAAGCCTAACCCTAACCCTTACCCTTACCCTAACCCTAACCCTAACCTTAACCCTAACCCTAAACCTAACACATACCCTTAACCTAACCCTAACACTAACCCTAACCATAACCCTAAACATAACCCTAACCCTAACTCTAACCATAACCCTAACCCTTGCCCTAATCCTAACCCTAACAATTATCCTTACCCTAACCCTAACCCTAACCCTAACCATAAAGCTAACCTTAACTCTAACCCTTACCCTTACCCTTACTCTAACCCTAACCCTAAACGTAACCCTAACCCTTACCTTTACGCTAATCCTAAACCTAAACTTAACCCTAACCCAAACACTAACCCTAACCTTAACCATAACCCTTATCCTTACGCTAACATTAACCATAAACCAAACCCTAAACCTAACCCTAACCCTAAACCTAACCTTTACCCTTACCCTAAACCTAAACCTAAACCTAACCGTAACCCTTACCCTGACCCTAACCCTAACCATAATCCTAACTCTAACCCTACTCTTAACCTTAACCCCTAACCTTACCCTAACCCTAACCCTAACCCTAAACCTAACCTTAACACTAACCCTAACCCTTACGCTAACAATAACCCTGGCCCTAACCATAACCCTAACCCTTACCATTACCCTAACCCTAACTCTAAATTTACCCCTAACCCGAACTCTAACCCTTACCCAAACCCAAACTCTAACCCAAACTCTTACCCTTACCCTATCCCTAAACTTAACCCTAACACTAACCCTAACCCTAACCCTTACCCTTACCCTAACCCTAACCCTAAACCTAACCGTAACCCTAACCCTAAACCTAAACCTTACCCTTACCCTAACCCTAAGCCTAAACCTAAACCTAAACCCAACCCTAAACCTAACACTAACCCTAACCTTAACCCTAACCATTACCCTTACATAAGCCTAACCCCAAACCTAACCCTAACCCTAACCCTAAACCCAACCCCTAACCCTATCCCTAACCCTTACACTTATTCTAACCGTAACCCTAATCCTAACCCTTAACCTTACCCTAACCCCTAACCTAACCCTAACCCTAACACTAACCCTTACCCTAACCCTAACTCTAACCCTAACCCTAACCCTTACCCGTACCCTAAACCTAAACCTAACCCTAACCCTAAGCCTAACCCTTTACCTTACCCTAAACCTAACCCTAACCCTAACCCTAACCTTAATTCTTACCCTTACCCTAAACGTAACACTAACCCTAACCTTAATCCAAACGCTAAACCTAACCCTAACACTTACTCAAACCCTAACCCTAACCCTAACCCTTACCCTTACCCTAACCCTAACCCTAACCCCTAACACTTACCCTAACCCTAACCCTAACCCTTACCCTTACCCTAATCTTAAACATAACCCTACCCTAACCCTAACCCTTACCCTTACCCTAACCCTAACGCTAACCCCAACCCTATCCATAAACCTTACGCTTACACTAAACCTAACCCTAAACCTTACCCTAACCATAACCCTAACACTAACCGTATCCTTTACCCTTTCCTTAACCCTAACCCTAACCCTTACCCTAACGCTAACTCTAACCATAACCTTAACCCTCACACTAACCCTACCCCTTACCCTTTCCCTAAACCTAACACTAACCCTAACCCTTATCTAACCCTAACCCTAACCCTTACCTAACCCTAATCCTAACCCTAAACTTAACCGTAACGCTAACCCTAACACTAACCATTACCCTTACCCAAACCCTAACCCTAAATCTTACCCTTACCCTAACCCTAACCCTAACCCTAACCCCTAACCCTAACCCCTAACCCTAACCCTAACCCTAACCCTTACCCTTACCCTAACCTTAACGATAACCTTAATGCTCACCCTATCCTAACCCTAACTTTTACCCTAACCCTAACCCTAACCCTAACCCTTACCCTTTCCCTAAGCCTAACTCTAACCCTAACCCTAACACTTACACTTACCTAACCCTAACCCTAAACTAAACCCTTACCTAACCCTAACCCTAACCCCTAACCCTAACCCTAAACCTAACCCAAATTCTAACCCTTACCCTTACCCTAAACCTAACCCTAAACCTATCCCTTACCCTAAACCTAACCCTAAACTTTACCCTAACCCTAACCCTAACCCTAACACCTAACCCCAACCCTAACCCTAACGCTCACCCTAAACCTAACCCTAACTTCATCCCAAACTTAAACCTAAACCTAACCCTAACCCTTACCCTTATCCTAACCCTAACCATAAACCTAAACCTAACCCTAACCCTAAACCATACCTAACCCTAAATTTTACCCTAACCCTAACCCTTACCTTAACCCTAACCCTTCCCCTTTCCATAACCCTAACCCTAACCCTAACCCTAAATCTAACACTAACTCTCACCCTAACCCTAACCCTAACCCTAATCCTAAACCTTACCCTTATCCTAATACTAACCATAACCTGACCATAACCCTAACACTTTCCCTTAACCTAACCCTAAACCTAACCCTAACCCTATCCCTTACCCTAACCCTAACCCTAACCCTAACCCTAACACCTAACCCCAACCCTAACCCTAACGCTCACCCTAAACCTAACCCTAACTTCATCCCAACCTTAAACCTAAACCTAACCCTAACCCCTACCCTTATCCTAACCCTAACCATAAACCTAAACCTAACCCTAACCCTAAACCATACCTAACCCTAAATTTTACCCTAACCCTAACCCTTACCTTAACCCTAACCCTTACCCTTTCCATAACCCTAACCCTAACCCTAACCCTAAATCTAACCCTAACTCTCACCCTAACCCTAACCCTAACCCTAATCCTAAACCTTACCCTTATCCTAATACTAACCATAACCTGACCATAACCCTAACACTTTCCCTTAACCTAACCCTAAACCTAACCCTAACCCTATCCCTTACCCTAACCCTAACCCTTACCCTAACCCTTACCCTAACACTAACACTAACCCTAACCCTAAACCTAACCTTAACCCTAACCCTTACCCTTACCCTTACCCTAACCCTAACCCTAACCCTAACCCTAACCCTTACCCTTACCCTAACCCTAACCCTAACCGTAATTTTAACCCTAACCCTAACCCTAACCCTTACCTTAACCCTAACCCTTATCCTTACACTAACCCTAACCATAACCCTAACCCTAAACCTAACGCTAACCCTAACCCTAAACCTAACACTTACCCTTAACCTAACCCTAAACCTAAATTTAACCGTAACCTTTAACCTGACCCTCACCCTATCCATAATCCTAAGTCTAACCCTAACCTTAAACTTAACCCTTACCCTTACCCTAACCCAAACCCTAACCCTAACTCTATCCCTAACCCTTACCCTAACAATAACCCTGGCCTTAACCCTAACCCTAACCCTTACCCTTACCCTAACAGTAACCCTAACCTTACCCCTAACCCTAACCCTAACTCTAACCCTTACCCAAACCCAAACTCTAACCCAAACTCTTACACTTACCCTAATCCTAAACTTAACCCTAACACTAACCCTAATCCTAACCCTTAACCTAACCCTAACCCTAAACCGAACCCTAACCCTAACCCTAAACCTTACCCTTACCCTATCCCTAACACTAAACCTAACCCTAAACCCAACCCTAAACCTAAAACTAACACTAACCCTAAACCTAAACCTAACCCTTAACCTTAAGTAACCCTAATCCTTACCCCTATCCCTAACCCTAACCCTAACCCTTACACTTATTCTAAACCTAACCCTAACCCTAACACTTACCCTTACCCTAACACCTACCCTAACCCTAACCCTAATCCTAACCCTTACCCTAACCCAAACCCTAAACCTAACCCTAACCATTACCCTTAACCTAAACCTAAACCTAACCCTAACCCTAACCCTAACCCTAACCCAAACCTAACCTTAACTCTAACCCTAACCCTAATCCTAACCCTTACAATTACCCTAACCCTAACGCTAAACCTAACTCTAACCCTAACCCTAAACCTAACCTTAACCCTAACCCTAACCCTATCCCTAGCCCTTACCCTTACACTTACCCTTACCCTAACCCTAACCGTAACCTTAACCCCAATGCTAAACCTAACCATAACCCTTACCCTAAACCTAACCCTAACCCTAACCCTAAAACTTACCCTTACCCTAACCCTAACCCTAACCCTAACCCTTACCCTAAACCTAACCCTAGCCCTAACCCTAACTCTTACCCTCACCCTAACTCTAATGCTAACCCTAAAACTAACACTAACACTAACCTTAACCCTAACACTAACCCTAACACTTACCCTAACCCTAACGCTAATCCTAACCTAACCCTTACCCTTAAACTAACCCTAACCATAATCCTAAAACTAACCCCAAAACTAACCTTAACCCTAACCCTTATCCTTATCCTAACCCTAACCTTAAGCCTAAACCTAAGCCTAACCCTAACCCTAGAACTTACCCTTACCCTAACCATAACCCTAAACCTATCTCTTACCCTAACCCTAACCCTAACCCTAACACTAACACTAACACTTACCCTAATCCTAACCCTAACCCTAACCCTTACACTAACCCTAACCTAACCCTAACCCTTATCCTTACCCTAACCCTAAACCTAACTTTAACCCTAACCCGAACTCTAACGCTAACCCTAACCCTTACCCTAAACATAACCCTTACCCTAACCCTAACCCTAATCCGAACCCTAACCTTAACTCTAACCCTAACCCTAACCCTAACCTTTACCCTTACCCTAACCCTAACCCTAACCCTAACCCTAAACCTAAACCTTACCCTTACCATAAACCTAACCCTAACCCTTACCCTAAACCTAACCCTAACCCTAACTTAACCCTTACCCTTACCTTAACCCTAAACCTAACCCTAAACCTTGCCCTTACCCTTGCCCTAACGCTAACCCTTACCCTATCCCTAACCCTAACACTAACCCTAACACATACCCTTACCCTAACCCTGACACTTACCCTAACCCTAACCCTAAACCTAACCCTTACCCTTACCCTCACCATAACCCTAACCCTAACCTTAACCCCAAACCTAAACCTAACCCTAACCCTTACCCTTACCCTTACCCTAACCCTAACCCTAAACCTAACCCTAAACCTTACCCTTACCCTCACCCTAACCCTAACTCTAAACTTAACCCCAACCCTAATCCTAACCCTACCCCTTACCCTAATCCTAACCCTAACCCTAACCCTAATCCTAAACTTAACCCTAACCCTTACACTTTCTCTAACCCTAAACCTAACACCCTAAATCTAACCCTAACCCTACCCCTAACCCTTACCCTTACCCTAACCGTAACCCTAAACCTAACGCTAACCCTTACCCTTACTCTCACCCTAACCCTAACCTTAACCCTAACCCTAATGCTAACCCTTACACGACCTTAACCCAACCCTTATCCTTACCCTAACCCTAAACCTAACCCTAAACTTAATTCTAACCCTAACCCTAACCCTAACACTAACCCTAACCCTAAACCTAACTCTAACCCTTAACCTTACCCTAACCCCTACGCTAACCCTAACCCTAACCCTTACCCTAGCCCTAACCCTAACCCTAACCCTTACCCTTACCCTAAACCTATACCTAACCCTAACACTAACCCTAACCCTTTCCCTTACCCAAAAGCGAACCCTAACCCTCACCCTAACCCTAAAACTTACCCTAACACTAAATCTAAACCTAAACCTTACCCTAAACCTAACCCTAAACCTACCCTAACCCTTACCCTTATCCTAACCCTAACCAGAACCTTAACCCCAACGGTAAAACTAACACTAACCCTTACCCTAAACCTAACCCTCAACCCAACCCTAAACCTAACCCTTACCCTTACCCTAACCCAAACCCTAAACCTAACGCGAACCCTAACCCTAACCCTAACCCTTACCCTTACCCTAACCCTAACCCGCAACCTAACCCTAACCCTAAGCCTAACCCTAACACCTAACCCTAACCCTAACCCTAACCCTTACCCTTACACTAACCCTAACCCTAACCCTAACCTAACCCTTACCCTAACCCTAACCCTAACCCCAACCCTAAAACCTAACCCTAACACTTAACCTAACCCTAACCCTAAACCTAACCCTTATCCTTACCCTAACCCTAAACCTAACTTTAACCCTAACTCGAACTCTAACGCTAACCCTAACCCTTACCCTAAACATAAGCCTTACCCTAACCCTTACCCTAATCCGAACCCTAACCTTCACTCTAAACCTAACCCTAATCCGAACCCTAACCTTCACTCTAAACCTAACCCTAACCCTAACCCTTACCCTTACCCTAACCCTAACCCTAACCCTAAACCTAACCCTAACCCTTACCCTAAACCTAACCCTAAACCTAACCCTAAACCTAACCCTAACCCTTACCCTTACCTTAACCCTAACCCTAACCCTAAACCTTACCCTTACCCTAACGCTAACCCTTACCCTATCCCTAACCCTAACACTAACCCTAACACATACCCTTACCCTAACCCTGACCCTTACCCTGACCCTAACCCTAAACCTAAACCTTACCCTTACCCTAACCCTAACCCTAACCCTAACCCTAACCCTAACCATTACCCTAACCCTAACCCTAAACCTAACCCTAACCCAAACCCTTAACCTTACCCTCACCCTAACCCTAACCCTAACCTTAACCCCAACCCTAATCCTAACCCTACCCCTTACCCTTAACCTAATCCTAACCCTAACCCTAACCCTAACCCTAATCCTAACCTTAAACCTAACCCTTACACTTTCCCTAACCGTAAACCTATCCCTAAATCTAACCCTAACCCTCCCCTTAACCCTTAACCTTACCCGAACCGTAACCGTAACCGTAACCCTAACCCTAACCCTAACCCTAACCCTAACCTTAACCCTAACCCTAAAGCTAACCCTAACACGACCTAAACCCAACCCTTGTCCTTAACCTAACCCTAACCCTAACCCTAACCCTAAACCTAATTCTAACCCTAACCCTAACACTAACACTAACCCTAACCCTAACCCTTACCCTAACCCTAACCCTAAAACTAACCCTAACCCTAACCTTAAACCTTACCCTTACCCTAACCCTAACCCAAACCTAACCGTAACCCCAACCCTAAACCTAACACTAACACTAACCATAACCCTAAACCTAACTCTAACCCTTACCCTTACACTAACCCCTACCCTAACGTTAAGCCTAACCCTAACCCTTACCCTAGCCCTAACCCTAAGCCTAACCCTTACCCTTACCCTAAACCTAAACCTAACCCTAACCCTAACCCTAAACCTTTCCCTTACCCAAAACCGAACCCTAACCCTAACCCTAAAGCTTACCCTTACACTAAATCTAAACCTAAACCTTACCCTAAACCTAACCCTAACCCTACCCTAACCCTTACCCTTATCCTAACCCTAACCCGAACCTTATGCCAACGGTAAACCTAACACTAACCCTTACCCTAAACCTAACCCTAAACCTAACCCTTACCCTTACCCTAACCCAAACCCTAAACCTAACGCGAACCCTAACCCTAACCCTAACCCTTACCCTAACCCTAACCCGCAACGTAAACCTAACCCTAACCCTAATCATTACCATTACCCTACTACTAACCCTTAACCTAACCCTAATACTAACCCTAACCCCTAACCCTTACCCTAACCCTAACCCCAGCCCTAACCCTAACCCTAAACCTTACCCTTACCCTAACCCTTACCCTAACCCTAACACTTACCCTAACCAATACACTAACCCTAACCCTATCCCTAACCCTTACCCTAAACCTAACCCTAACCCTAACCTTAACCCTAACCCTAACCCTAACCCTAACCCTAAACTTAACCCTAACCCGTATCCTTACACTAACCCTAACCATAACCCTAACCCTAAACCTAACCCTAAACCTAAACCTAACCCTCACCTTTACCCTAACCCTAAACCAAAACCTAACCGTAAACTTTACACTGACCCTAACACTGTCCATAATCCTAAGTCTAACCCTAACCTGAACCCTAACCCTTACCCTTACCCTAACCCTAAACCTAAACCTAACCCTAACTCTAACCCTAACCCTTACCCTAAAAATAACCCTGGCCCTAACCCTAACCCTTACCCTTACCCTAACCCTAACCCTTACCTTACCCTAACCCTAACCCTAACCCTTACCCAAACCCAAACTCTAAACCATACTCTTACCCTTACCCTAACCCTAACGTTAACCCTAACACTAACCCTAACCCCAACCCTTACCCTTACCCTAACCCTAATCCTAAACCTAACCCTAACCCTAACTTTAAACCTTACCCTTACCATAACCCGAACCCTAAACCTAACCCTAACCCCAACCCTAAACCTAACACTAACACTAACCCTAACCCTAAACCTAACCCTTACCCTTAAGTAACCCTAATCCTAACCCCTAACCCTAACCCTAACCCTAACCCTTACCCTAACCCCTACCCTAAACCTAACCCTTACCCTAACCCTAACCCTTACCCTTACCCTGAACCTAAACCTAAACGTAACCCTAACCCTAACCCTTTATCTTAACGTAAACCGAACCCTAACCCTAACCCTACCCCTAAAACTTACCCTTAACCTAAACCTAAACCTAACCCTTACCCTAAAACTAACCCTAACCCTACCCTAACCCTTACCTTATCCTAACCCTAAACTTAACCTTAACCCCAACGGTAAACCTAACACTAACCGTTACCTTAAACCTAACCCTAAACCTAACCCTTACCCTTATCCTAACCCAAAACCTAAACCTAACGCGAACCCTAACCCTTAACTTAACCCTTACCCTTACCATAACCCTAAACCTAAACCTAAACCTAACCCTAACCCTAACCGTAACACCTAACCGTAACCCTAACCCTAACATTTACTCTTACCCTAACCCTAACCCTAACACTTACCCAAACCCTAACCCTAACCCTAACACTTATCCTTACCCTAACCCTAACCCTAACCTTAACCCCAACGCTAAACCTAACCCTAACCCTTACCCTAACCCTAATCCTAACCCTAACCCTAAAACTTACCCTTACCATAAAACTAACCCTAACCCTAACCCTAACCCTTATGCTAACCCTAACTCTAATACTAACCCTTAAACTAACCCTAACCCTAACCCTAACCCCTAACCCTAACCCTTACCCTAACCCAAACCCTAACCCTAACCCCTAACCCTAACCCTAACCCTTACCCTTATCCTAAACCTAACCCTAACCCTAACACTTACCCTAACACTTAAACTAACCCTAACCCTAAGCCTTACCCTAACCCTAACCCTTACGCTAACCCTAACACTAACACTAACCCGAAACCTTTCCCTAACCCTATCCCTTACCCTAACCCTAACCCTAAACCTAACCATAACCCTAACCCGAACCATAACCCTAACACTAACCCTAACCCTTACCCTTTCCTTAACCCTAAACCTAACCCTTACCCTTACCCTAATCCTAACCCTAACCCTTACCCTTACCTTAACCCTAAACCTAATACTAACCCTAACTCTAAACCTAAACTTAACCCTAACCCTTACCCTTACCCTAACCCTAACCCTAACCCTAAACCTAACCCTAAAACTTACCCTTACCCTAACCCTAACCCTAACCTTAACCCTAACCCTAACCCTAAACCTAAACTTAACTCTAAACCTAATCCTTACCCTAATCCTAACCATAACCCTAAACCTAAACCTAACCCTAGCCCTAAACCTAACCCTTACCCTTACCGTAACACTAAGCCTAAACCTAACCGTAACCCTTAACCTGACCCTAAACCTAACCATAATACTAAGTCTAACCCTAACCTTAAACCTAACCCTTACCCTTATCCTAACCCTAACCCTAAACCTAACTCTAACACTAACCCTAACCCTTACCTTAAAAATAACCATGGCCCTAACCCTAACCCTAACCCTTACCCTTACCCTAACCCTAACTTTAAACTTACCCCTAACCCTAAAATTAAACCTAACCCTATCACTAACCCTAAACCTTACCCTTACCGTAACCCTAACCCTAAACCTAACCCTAACCCCAACCCTACACCTAACACTAACCCTAACCCTAACACTAAACCTAACCCGTACCCTTACGTAACCCTAACCCCAAACCTAACCCTAACCCTAACCGTAACCCTAATCCTAACCCCTTACCCTAACCCTAACCTTAACCCTTACACTTATCCTAACCCTAACACTAAGCCTAACACTTACCCTTACCCTAACCCCTACCCTAACCGTGACCCTAACCCTAAACCTAACCCTTCCCCTAACCCTAACCCTAACCCTAACCCTAACCATAACACTTACCCTTACCCTAAACCTAAACCTAACACTAACCCTAACCCTAACCCTTTCCCTTACCCTAAACCTAACAGTAACCCTAAGCCTAACCCTAAATCTTACCCTTTCCCTAAACCTAACGCTAACCCTTAAAATAAACCTAACCCTAAACCTAATACTAACCCTTACCCTTATTCTAACCCTAACCCTAACCTTTACCCCAACGCTAAACCTAACCCCAAACGTTACCCTAAACCTAACCCTAAACCTAACCCTAACCCTAACCCTAACCCTTACCCTAACCCAAACCCTAAACCTAATGCGAACCCTAACCCTAACCCTAACCCTTATCCTTACCCTAACCCTAACACTAAACCTAACCCTAACACCTAACCCTAACCCTAACCCTAAACCTTACCCTAACCCTAACGCTAACCCTAACCCTAACCCTAACACTTACCCAAATCCTAACCCTAACCCTAACCCTAACCCTAACCCTTACCCTTACCCTAACCCTAAACCTAAAACTAAACCTAATCCTAACCCTAACCCTAACCCTTACCCTTACCCTAACCCTAAACCTAACCCTAATCCTAACCCTAACCCTAAACCCTTACCCTTACCCTAACCCTAAAACTAATCTTAAACCTAAACCTTACCCGAAACTTAACCCTAACCCTAACCCTAACCCTAACGCTTACTGTTACCTTAACCCGAACACTAATCCTAACACTTACCCTTAGCCTAACTCTAACCCTAACCCTAACCCTAACCCTAACCCTAACACTTACCCTTACCCTAACCGTAACACTAACCTTAATCCGAAACCTAAACCTAACCCTAACCCTAACACTAACCTTTACTCTTACCCTAACCCTAACTCTAACAATTACCCTTAGCCTAACCCTAACCATTACCCTAAGCCTAACCCTAACCCTAACGCTAACGCTAACCCTTAACCTAACTCTAACACTTACCCTAACCATAAACCTAACGCTAACCTTAACTCTAACCCTAACCATAACCCTTAGCCTTACCCTAACGCTAACCCTAATCCTAACTCTAACCCTAACCCTAACCTTAATCTTAACCCTAACCCTAACCCTAATAATTGCCCTTACCCTAACGCAAACCCTAAACCTAAAACTAACCCTAACCCTAACCCTAACTCTAACCTAACTGTTACCCTAACCCTAACCCTAAAACCAACCCAAACCTTAACCCTACCCTAACCCTAAACCTAACCCTAACCATAACCCTAACCCTAACCCTAACCCTTACCGTTATTCTAACCCTAACCCTAACACTTACCCTTACCCTATCCCTTACCCTAACCCTAACCCTAACCCTAACACTTACCCCAACCCTAACCCTAACCCTTACCTTAGCCTAACCCTAAACATAACCCTAACCCTAACCCTTACCCTTACCCTAACAATAACCCTAACCCTAACCCTAAACCGAGACCTTACCCTTAGCCTAAACCTAACCCTAACCCTTACCCTAAACCTAACCCTAACCCTTAACCTTACCTTAACCATAACCTTAACCCTAAACCTTAACCTTACCCTAACCCTATCCCTAACCCTTACACTTAACCTAAACCTAACACTAACCCTAACCCTAACCCTAACCCTAAACCTAACCCGAACCCTAACCCTTACCCTTCCCCTATCCCTAACCCTAACTCTAACCCTATCCCTAACCCTTACCCTTACCCTAAACCTAACCCTAAACCTTACCCTAACCATAACCCTAACCCTAACCCTAACCCTTACCCTTATCTTAACCCTAACCCTAACCCTAATCCTTACCCTAACCCTAACACTAACCTTACCCCTAACCCTAACCCTAACACTTACCCTTACCCTAACCCTAATCCTAACCCTAACCCTAACCCTAACCCTAACCTTAACCCTAAACCTAACACTAACCGTAAACCTTACCCTTACCCTAACCCTAAACCTAAACCTAAACCCAACCTCAACCCTAAACCTAACACTAACCCTAACCCTAACCCTAACCCTAACCCTTACCCTTACGTAACGCCAACCCCAAACCTAACCCTAACCCTTACCCTTACACTTATCCTAAACCTAACCCTAACCCTAACACTTACCCTTACCCTAACTCCTACATTAACCCTAACCCTAACCCTAACCCTTACCCTAACCCTAACCCTAACCCTAACCCTTAACCTTACCCTAATCTAAACCTAACCATAACCCTTTCCCTTAACTTAACCCTAACCCTAACCCTAACATTTACCCAAACCCTAACCCTAAACCTTACCCTTAACCTAACCCTAACCTTAACCCCACCGCTAAACCTAACCTTAACCCTTACCCTAACCCTAACCCTAACCCTAAAACTTCCCCTTACCCTAACTCTAAACCTAACCCTAACCCTAACCCTTTTCCTAACCCTAACCTTAACCGTAACCCTTAACATAACCATAACACTAACCCTAACCTCTAACCCTAACCCTTACCCTAACCCTAACACTAACCCTAACCCCTAACCCTAACCCTAACGCTAACCCTAAACCTATCCCTAACCCTAACCCTAACACTTAACCATAAGCCTAACCCTAACCATTACCCTTATTCTAAACCTAACCCTAACACTTACCCTTACCGTATCCCTTACCCTAACCCTAACCCTAACCCTAACACTTTCCCTATCCGTAACCCTAACACTTACCCTTACCCTAAACCTAAACCTAACCATAACCCTAACCCTAACCCTTACCCTTACCCTAACCCTAACCCCAAATCTAACCCTAAACCGAAACCTTACCCTTACCCTAAACTTAACCCTAACCCTTACCCTAAACCTAACCTTAACCCTAACCCTAACCCTAACCCTAACCCTTAACCTTACCTTAAGCCTAACGCTAACCCTAACCATTACACTTACCCTAACCCTAACCCTAAACCTAACCCTAAACCTTACTCTTACCCTAACCATAACCCTAACCTTAACCCTAACCCTAACCCTAATCCTAACCCTAACATTAACCCTAACTCTTATCCTAACCCTAACCCTAACCCTAACACTTACCCTTATCTTAACCCTAACCCTAACCCTAAGCATTACACTTACCCTAGCGCTAACCCTAACCCAGAACTTAACCCTAACCCTAACCCTAACACATACCATTACACTAACCCTAACCCTAACCGTAACCCTAAACATAACCCTAACCCTAACCCTAACCCTTACCCTAATCCTAACACTAACCCTTACCCTTACCCTAACCTTAACCCTAAATGTAACATTAACCTAACCCTTACCCTTACCCTAACCCTAACCCTAAACCTAACCCTAAACCTTACTCTTACCCTAACCCTAACCCTAACCTTAACCCTAACTCTAACCCTAATCCTAACCCTAACCTTAACCCTAACCCTTACCCTTACCCTAACCCTAACCCTAACCCTAAACCTAACCCTAACCCTAAACCTAACCCTTACCCTTACCCTATCCGTAAACCTAAACCTAACCGTAACCCTTACCCTGACCCTAACCCTAACCCTAACCCTAACCCTAAACCTAACCTAACACTAACCCTAACCCTGACCCTAACAATAACGCCGGCCTAACCCTAACCCTAACCCTTACAATAACCCTAACCCTAACCTTACCCCTAACCCTAACCCTAAACCATGACCAAACCCAAACTCTAACCCAAACTCTTACCCTTACCCTAACCCTAAACTTAACCCCAACACTAACCCTAACCCTAACCCTTACCCTTACCCTAACCCTAACCCTAAACCTAACCCTAACCCTAACTGTAAACCTTACCCTTACCCTAACGCTAAACCAAAACCTAACCCTAACCCCAACCCTGAACCAAACACTAACCCTAACCCTAAACCTAACCCTAACCCTAACCCTTACCCTTACGTAACACTAACCCCAAACCTAACCCTAACCCTAACCCTAACCCTAACCCTTATCCTTACACTAACCCTAACCCTAACCCTAAACCTAACCCTTACCCTTACCCTTACCATAACCCTAACACTTAACATAACCCTAACCCTTACCCTTAACCTAACCCTAACCTTAACCCCTACGCTAAACCTAACCCTAACCATAACATCTAAACCTAACCCTAACCCTAACCCTTCCCCTTAACTTAACTTAACCCTAACCCTAACCCTAACATTTACCCAAACCCTAACCCTAACCGTTACCCTTAACCTAACCCTAACCTTAACCCCAACGCTAAATCTAACCTTAACCCTTACCATAACCCTAACCCTAACCCTAAAACTTACCCTTACCCTAACTCTAAACCTAACCCTAACCCTTATCATAACTCTAACCCTAACCCTAACACTTAACATAACCCTAACACTAACCCTAACCCCTAAACCTAACCCTTACCCTAACCCTAACACTAACCCTAACCCCTAACCCTAACCCTAATCCTAACCCTAAAACTTACCCTAACCTTAACACTATACCAAACCCTAACCTTAAACCTAACCCTAACCCTTAACCTAAACCTAACCCTAAACCTATCACTAACACTAACACTAACCCTTAACCCTAAGCCTAACCCTAACCATTACCCTTATTCTAAACCTAACCCTAACACTTACCCTTACCGTATCCCCTACCCTAACCCTAACCCTAACCCTAACACTTACCCTATCCCTAACCCTAACACTTACCCTTACCCTAAACCTAAGCCTAACCATAACCCTAACCCTAACCCTTACCCTTACCCTAACCCTAACCCCAAATCTAACCCTAAACCGAAACCTTACCCTTACCCTAAACCTAACCCTAACCCTTACCCTAAACCTAACCCTAACGCTAACCCTAACCCTTACCCTTACCTTAAGCCTAACGCTAACCCTAACCCTTAAATTTACCCTAACGCTAACGCTAACCCTAACCCTAACCCCAAATCTAAACCTAAACCGAAACCTTACCCTAACCCTAACCCTAACCCTAAACCTAACCTTAACCCTAACACTAACCCTATCCCTAACACTTGCACTTAACCTAACCCTAACCCTAAACATAACACTAACCCTAAACCTAACCCTAACCCCGAACCCTAACCCTTACCCTAATCCTAAACCTAACCCTAACCCTAAACCTAACCCTAAACCTTACCCTTACCCTATCCTTAAACCTAACCCTCACCCTATCCCTAAACCTTACCCTTACCCTAAACCTAACCCTAAACCTTACCCTAACCATAACCCTAACCCTATCCCTAACCGTAACCCTAAACCTTACCCTTAACTTAAGCCTAACCCTAACCCTAACCGTTAACCTTACCCTAGCACTAACCCTAACCCTAACCTTAACCCAACCCTCACCCTAAACATAACCCTAACCCTAACCCTAACCCTTACCCTATGCCTAACACTAACCCTTACCCTTAACCTAACGCTAACCGTAAACCTAACCTTAACCCTAACCCTTACCCTTACCCTTACCCTTACCCTAACCCTAAACCTAATCCTAACCCTTAATCTTACACTAAACCTAACCCTAACCTTAACCCTAATCCTAACCCTAATCCTAATCCTAACCTTAACCCTAACTTTTACCCTTACCCTAACCCTAACCCTAACCCTTAACCTAACCCTAACACTAACCCTAACCCTGACCCTAACTACACTCCGGCCCTAGCCCTAACCCTAACCCTTACCCTTACCCTAACCCTAACCCTAACCTTACCCCTAACCCTAACCCTAAACCTTACACAAACCCAAACGCTAACCCAAACTCTTACCCTTACCCTAACCCTAAACTTAACCCTAACACTAAACCTAACCCTAACCCTAACCCTAAACCTAACCCTAACCCTAACCCTAAACCTTACCCTTACCCTAACCCTAAACCTAAACCTAACCCTAACCCCAACCCTAAACCTAACACTAAACCTAACCCTAACCCTTACCCTTACGTAACGCTAACCCCAAATCTAACCCTAACCCTAACCCTAACCCTTACACCTATCCTAAACCTATCCCTAACCCTAACACTTACCCTTACCCTAACGCCTACCCTAACCCTAACCCTAACCATAACCCTTACCCTAACCCTAAACCTAACCCTAACCCTTACCCTTACCCTAAACCTAAACCTAACCCTAACCCTTTCCCTTACCCTAAACCTAACCCTAACCCTAACCCAAACCCTAAAACTTACCCTTACCCTAAACCTAACCCTAAACCGTAACCTAAACCTAACCCTAACCCTAATCCTAACCCTTACCCTTAACCTAAAACAAATCCTAAACCTAACGCGAACCCTAAACCTAAACCTAACCCTCACCGTTACCCTAACCATAACCCTAAACCTAACGCTAAACCTAACCCTAACCATAACACCTAAACCTAACCCTAACCCTAACCCTTACCCTTACCCTAACCCTAACCCTAACCCTAACACTTACCCAAACTCTAACCCTAACCCTAACCCTTACCCTTAACCTAACCCTAACCCTAACCTTAACCGCAACTCTAAACCTAACCCTAACCCTTACCTAACCGTAACCCTAACCCTAAACCTAAAACTTACCCTTACCCTAACTCTAACCCTAAACTTAACCCTAACTCTTATCCTAACCCTAACCCTAACCGTAACCCTTAACATAACCCTAACACTAACCCTAACCCTTACCCGTAACCCTTACCCTAACCCTAACACGAACCCTAACCCCTAACCCTAACCCTAACCCTAACCTCTAACCCTAACCCTAACCCCTATCCTTATCCTAATCCTAACCCTAAACCTAACACTTACCCTAACCCCTACCCTAACCCTAACCCTACCCTAAACCTAACCCTAACCCTAACTCTTACCCTTACCCTAACCCTAAACCTAACCGTAATCTTAACCCTAACCCTAACCATTACCCTTATCCTAACCCTAAACCTAACCCTAACCCTAACCCTTAACCTAACCTTAACCCTAACCCTAACCCTAACCATTGCCCTTACCTAACCCTAACCCTAAACCTAACACTATCCCTAACCCTAACCCTAACCACTAACCCTAAGCCTAACCCTAACCATTAACCTTATTCTAAACCTAACCCTAACACTTATCCTTACCCTATCCCCTACCCTAACCCTACCCTAACCTTAACACTTACCCTAACCCTAACCCTAAAACTTACCCTTACCTGAAACCTAAACCTAACCATAACCCTAACCCTAACCCTAACCCTTACCCTTACCCCAAACCTAACCCTAACCTTAACCCTTACCCTAACCCTAATCCTAACCCTAACCTTAACCCTAACCCTTATCCTTACCCTAACCGTAAACCTAAACCTAACCGTAACCCTTACCCTGACCCTAACCATAACCCTAACTCTAAACCTAACCCTAACACTAACCCTAACCCTGACCCTAACAATAACGCTGGCCCTAACCCTAACCCTAACCCTTACCCTTACCCCAACCCTAACCCTAACCTTACGCCTAACCCTAACCCTCACCCTTACCAAAACCCAAACTCTAACCCAAACTCTAACCCTTACCCTAACCCTAAACTTAACCCTAACACTAACCCTAACCCTAACCCTTACCCTTACCCTAACCCTAACCCTAAACCTAACCCTAACCCTAACCCTAAACCTTACCCTTACCTTAACCCTAAACCTAAACCTAACCCTAAGACCAACCCTAAACCTAATACTAACCCTAACCCTAACCCTAACCCTAACCCTTACCCTTACGTAACGCTAACCCCAAATCTAACCCTAACCCTAACCCTAACCCTTACACCTATCCTAAACCTATGCCTAACCCTAACACTTACTCTTACCCTAACCCTAAAACTAACCCTAACCCTAATCCTTACCCTAACCCTAAACCTAACCCTAACCCTTAACCTTAACCTAAACCTAAACCTATCCCTAACCTTTTCCCTTACCCTAAACCTAACCCTAACCCTAACCCAAACCCTAAAACTTACCCTTACCCTAAACCTAACCCTAAACCTTACCCTAAACCTAACCCTAACACTAATCCTAACCCTTACCCTTACCCTAACCCAAACCCTAAACCTAACAGGAACCCTAACCGTAAACCTAACCCTTACAATTACCCTAACACAAATCCTAAAGCTAACGCGAACCCTAAACCTAAACCTAACCCTTACCCTTTCCCTAACCATAACCCTAAAGCTAACGCTAAACCTAACCCTAACCATAACACCTAAACCTAACCCTAACCCTAACCCTTACCCTTACCCTAACCCTAACCCTAACCCTAACACTTACCCAAACTCTAACCCTAAACCTAACCTTACCCTTACCCTAACCCTAACCCTAACCTTAACCCCAACTCTAAACCTAACCCTAACCCTTACCCTAACCCTAACCGTAACCCTAAAACTAAAACTTACCCTTACCCTAACTCTAACCCTAAACCTAACCCTAACCCTTATCCTAACCCTAACCCTAACCCTAACCCTTAACATAACCCTAACACTAACCCTAACCCTTAGCCCTAACCCTTACCCTAACCCTAAAACGAACCCTAACCCCTAACCCTAACCCTAACCCTAACCCCTAACCCTAAACCTAACCCTAACCCCTATCCTTATCCTAATCCTAACCCTAAACCTAACACTTACCCTAACCCCTACCCTAACCCTAACCCTCACCCTAAACCTAACGCTAACCCTAACCCTAACCCTTACCCTTACCCTAACCCTAAACCTAACCCTAATCCTAACCCTAACCCTAACCATTACCCTTACCCTAACCTTAACCCTAACCCTTACCCTTACCCTAACCCTAACCCTAACCCTAACCCTAACCTTAACTCTAACCCTAACAATTACCATTGCCCTTACCTAACACTAACCCTAAACCTAACACTAACCCTAACCCTAACCCTAATCTTAAAACGTACCCTAATCTTAACACTAAACCAAACCCTAACCTTAACCCTAACCCTAACCCTTACCCTAACCCTAAACCTAACCTATCCCTAACCCTAAACCTAACCCTAAACCCTAACCCTAAGCCTAACCCTAACCATTACCCTTATTCTAAACCTAACCCTAACACTTACCCCTACCCTATCCCCTACCCTAACCCTAATCCTAACCCTAACACTTACCCCAAACCTAACCCTAACACTTACCCTTACCCTAAACCTAAACCTAACCTTAACCCTAACCCTAACCCTTACCCTTACCCTTACCTTAAAATTAACGCTAACCCTAACCCTTACACTTATCGTAACGCTAACCCTAACCCTAACCCTAACCCTTACCCTTACCCTAACCCTAACCCTAAACCTAAACCTAACACTAACCATAACCCTAACCTTAACCCTAACCCTATCCCTAACCCTTACACTTACCCTAACCCTAACCCTAAACTTAACACTAACTCTAACCCTAAAACTAACCCTAACCTTAACCCTAACCCTAACCCTATCCCTAACCCTTACACTTACCCTAACCCTAACCCTAAACTTAACACTAACTCTAACACTAACCCTAACCCTAACCCTAACCTTAACCCTATCCCTAACCCTATCCCTAACCCTTACACTTACCCTACCCCTAAACCTAATGCTAACCCTAACCCTAAGCCTAGCCCTTACCCTTATCCTAACACTAACCCTAACACTAACCATAACCCTAACACTTACCCTTACCCTAACCCTAAAACTAACCCTAACCCTAACCCTTACCCTAACCCTAACCCTTACCTTTACGCTAACCCTATCCCTAACCCTAACCCTAACCTTTACCCTTACCCTAAACCTAACCCTAAACCTTACCCTTACCATAACCCTAACCCTAACCCTAACCCTCACCCTTACCCTTATCTTAACCGTAACCCTAACCCTAACCCTTACCCTTACCCTAACGCTAAACCTAACCCTAAACTTAACCCTAAACCTAAGCCTAACACATACCCTTACCCTAACCCTAACCATAACCGTAAGCCTAAACATAACCCTAAACCTAACCCTAACCGTAACCCCTACCCTAATCCTAACCCTAACCCTTACCCTTACCCTAACCCTAATCCTAACCCTAACCCTAACCCTAAACCTAACCTTAACCCTAACCCTTACCCTTACCCTTACCCTAACCCTAACCCTAAACCTAACACTAACCTTTACTCTTAACCTAACCCTAACCCTAACCTTAACCCTTATCTTAACCCTAATCCTAACCCTAACCTTAACCCTAACCCTTACCTTACCCTAACCCTAACCATAACCCTAACCCTAAACCTAACCCTAATCCTAAACCTAACCCTAACCCTTACCCAAACCCTAACCCTAACTCTAACCCTAACCCTTTCCCTGACCCTAAACCTAACCCTAAACCCTACCCTAACCATAACCCTAACCCTAACCCTAATAGTTACCCTCACCCTTAACTTAACCCTAACCCTAAGCTTAACCCTTACCCTTACCCTAACGCTAACCCTAAACCTAACCTTCACCCTAACTCTAACCCTAACACATACCCTTACCCTAACCCTAACCCTAACCTAACCGTAACCTTAAACATAACCCTAACCCTAACCCTAACCCTAACCCTTACCCTAATCCTAACCCTAAACTTAACCCTAACCCTAACCCTAATCCTAACCCTAAACTTAACCCTAACCCTTATCCTTACCCTAACCCTAACCCTAAACCTAAACTTAACCCTAACCCTTAACCTTACCCTAACACTAACCATAACCCCAACCGTAAACCTAACCCTAACCCTAAACCTAACCTTTACCCTTACCCTAACCGTAAAGCTAAATCTAACCGTAACCCTTACCCTGACCCTAACCCTATCCCTAAACCTAACCCTAACACTAACCCTAACCCTGACCCTAACAAAAACGCTGGCCCTAACCCTAACCCTAAGCCTTACCTTTACACTCACCCTAACCCTAACCTTACCCCTAAACCTAACCCTAACCCTTACCTTTACCCTAACCCTAACCCTAACCTTATCCCTTACCCTAACCCTAACCCTAAACCTAACCCTAACCCTAACCCTAAACCTCACCCTTACCCTAAACTGAACCCTAAATCTAACCCTAACACCAACCCTAAACCTAAACATTACCCTTACGTTACGCTAACCCCAAACTTAACCCTAACCCTAATCCTAACCCCAAACCCTCACACTAACACTATGCCTAACCCTTACACTTATCCTAACCCTAACCCTAACCCTAACACTTACCCTTACCCTAACCCCTACCCTAACCCTAACCCTAACCATTACCCTAACACTAACCATAACCCTAACCCTAACCCTTACCCTAAACCTAAACCTAAGCCTAACCACAATCCTAACCCGTAACCTTACCCTTACACTAAACCTAACCCTAACCCTAATTCTAACCATAACCCTAACACTAACACTAACCCTTAACCTTACCTTAACCCTAACCCTTACAATTACCATAACGCTAACCCTAACCATAACCTTAACCCTAACTCTAACCCTAACGCTTACCCTTACACTAAAACTAATCCTAACTCTAACCCTAACCCTAACCCTAACCCTTACCCTTACAATAAACCCAACCCTAACCCTTACCATAAACCTAACCCTAACCCTAAACCTAACCCATACAATTATCCTAACCCTAACCCTAACCTTAACCCCAACCCTTAACCTAACCCTAACCCTTACCCTTACCCTAACCCTAACCCTAAACCTAAGCCTAACCCTAACCCTAACCCTAACCCTAACCTTAAACCTAACACTAAACCTATCCCTAACCCTTACACTTAACCTAACCCTAACCCTAAACCTAACACTAACCCTAACCCTAACCCTAACCCAGAACCCTAAACCTTACCCTAATCCTTATCTAACCCTTACCCTTATCTTAACCCTAACCCCAACCCTAACCGTTACCCTTACCCTAGCGCTAACTCTAACCCTAACCTTAACCCTAACCCTAACCCTAACACATACCTTTACCCTAACCCTAACCCTAACCATAACCCTAAACATAACCCTAACCCTAACCCTAACCCTTACCCTAATCCTAACACTAACCCTTACCCTTATCCTAACCCTAACAGTAAACCTAACCTTAACCCTAACCCTTACCCTTACCCTTACCCTAAACCTAACCCTAAACCTAACCCTAATCCTTACTCTTACCCTAACCCTAACCCTAACCTTAACCCTAACCCTAACCCTAATCCTAACCCTAACCTTAACCCTAACCCTTATCCTTACCCTAACCCTAACCATAACCCTAACCCTAACCATGACCCTAACCCTAACCCTAACCCTAAAACTAAACATAACCCTAAACTTAACCCCAACACAAACCCTAACCCTGACCCTAAAAATAACGCCGGCCCTAACCCTAACCCTAACCCTTACCCTTACCCTAACCCTAACCCTAACCTTACCCCTAACCCTAACCCTAACCCTTACCTAAACCCAAACTCTAACCCAAAATCTTACCCTTACCCTAACCCTAAACTTAACCCTAACACTAACCCTAACCCTAACCCTAAACCTTACCCTTACCATAACCCTAAACCTAAACCTAACCCTAACCCCAACACTAAACCTAACACTAACCCGAACCCTAACCCTAACCCTTACACTTACGTAACGCTAACCCCAAACCTAACCATAACCCTAACCCTAACCCTTACACTAATCCTAAACCTAACCCTAACCCTAACACATACCCTTACCCTAACGCCTACCCTAACCCTAACCCTAACCCTAACCCTTACCCTAACCCTAACCCTAACCCTTACATTACAATAAACCTAAACCTAACCCTAACCCTTTCCCTTACCCTAAAACTAACCCTAACCCTAACCCAAACCCTAAAACTTACCCTTACCCTAAACCTAACCCTAACACTTACCCTAAACCTAACCCTAACCCTAATCCTAACCCTTACCCTTAGCCTAACCCTAATCCTAACCTTAACCCCACCGCTAAACCTAACCCTAACCCTTACCCTAAACCTAACCCTAACCCTAACCATAACCCTAATACTAACCCTTACCCTTACCCGAACCCAAATCCTAAACCTAACGGGAACCCTAACCCGAAACCTAACCCTTTCACTTACCCTAACCCAAATCCTAAACCTAACCCGAACCCTAACCCTACACCTAACCCTTACCCCTACCCTAAGCATAACCCTAAATCTAACGTTATACCTAAGCCTAACCATAACACCTAAAACTAACCCTAACCCTAACCCTTACCCTTACCCTAACCCTAACCCTAAACTTAACCCTAACACTAAACCTAACCCTAACCCTTACCCCTACCCTAACCCTAACCCTAAACCTAAACCTAACCCTAACCCTAAACCTTACCCTTACCCTAACCTTAAACCTAAACCTAACCCTAACCCCAACCCTAAACCTAACACTAAACCTAACCTTAACCTTAACCCTTACCCTTACGAATGCTAACCCCAAAACTAACCCTAACCCTAACCCTAACCCCTCACCCTAACCTAAGCCTAACCCTTACACTTATCCTAACCCTAACCCTAACCCTAACCCTTACCCTAACAATAACCCTGGCCCTAACCCTAACCCTAACCCTTACCCAAACCCAAACTCTAACCCAAACTCTTACCCTTACCCTAACCCTAAACTTAACCATAACACTAACCCT
>JANJXV010000061.1:1670000-1710000 GCA_024803745.1 Megascapheus bottae
CTAACCCTTACCCTTTCCCTAAACCTAAACCTAACCCTAACCCTAACCTTAACCCTTACCCTTACCCTAAACCTAACCCTAACCCTAACCCTAAAACTTACCCTTACCCTAAACCTAACCCTTACGCTTACCCTAAACCTAACCCTAACGCTAACCCTTTCCCTTATCCTAACCCTAACCCTAACCCTAACACTTACCCTTACCCTAACCCTAACCCTAACCATAACCCTAACCCTTACCCTAACACTAACTCTAACACTAACCCTAACCCAAAACTTAACCTTAAACCTAACCCTTATCGTTACCCTAACCCTAACCATAACCCTAACCCAAAACGGAACCCTAACCCTAAACCTAACCCATACCCTTATCATAACCTTAAACCTAAACCTAACCCTAACCCTTACCCTGACCCTAACCCTAACCATAATCCTAACTCTAACACTAAACTTAACCCTAACCCTTACCCTAACCCTAAACCTAAACCTAACCCTACCCCTAACTCTAAACCTAACCCTAACACTAACCCTAACCCTGAACCTAAGAATAACCCTGGCCCTACCCCTACGCCTAACCCTTACCCTAACCCTAACCCTAACCCTAACCCTAACCCTAACCCTAAACCTTACCCTTACCATAACTCTAAACCTAAACCTAACCCTAACCTCAACCCTAAACCTAACACTAACCCTAACCCTAAACCGAAACGTAACACTTAACCTTACGGAACCCTAACCCCAAACCTAACCCTAGCCCTAACCCAAACCCTAATCCTAACGCCTAACCGTAAACCTAACCCTAACCCTAACCCATACCCTAAACCTAACCCTAACCCTAACCCTTACCCTTACCCTAAAACTAAACCTAAACCTAACCCTAATCCTATCCCTTTCCTTTACCCTAAACCTAACCCTAACCCTAACCCTAAAACTTACCCTTACCCTAAACCTAACCATAACCGTTACCCGAAACCTAACCCTAACCCTAACCCTAACCCTTACCCTTATCCTAACCCTAACCCTAACCTTAACCCCAAGGCAAAACCTAAACCTAACCCTTACTCTAAACCTAAAAATAAAGCTAACCCTAACCCGAACCCTTACCCTTACCCTAACCCAAACCATAAACCTAACTCGAACACTAATCCTAACACTAACCCTTACCCTTACCCTAAACCTAACCCTAAAGCTAACCCTAATCCTAACCCTAACCCTAATACCTAACCCTAAACCTAACCCTAACCCTTACTCTTACCCTAACACTAAACCTAACACTAACCCTAACCCTAACACTTACCAAAACCCTAACCCTAACCATAAACCTTACCCTTACCCAAACACTAACCCTAACCTTAACCCCAAAGCTAAACCTAAGCCTAACCCTTACCCTAACCCTAAACCTAACCCTAACCCTAACTCTAAAACTTACCCTTACCCTAACCCTAACCCAAACCCTATCCCTAACCCTTAACCTAACCCTAACACAAACCCTAACCCTTACCCCTAACCCTTACCCTAACTCTAACACTAACCCGAACCCCTAACCCTAACCATAACCCTACACCTAAACCTAAACCCTAACCCTAACCCTAACCCTAACCCTTACCCTTATCCTAAACCTAACCCTAACACTAACACTTACCCTAACCCCTACCCTAATCCTAACCCTAACCCTGACCCTAAACCTAACCCTAACCCTAACCCTTACCTTTACGCTAGCACTAAACCTAACCCTAATCCTAACCCTAACCCTAACCCTTACCCTTACCCTAACCCGAACCCTAAACCTTACACTTACCGTAACCCTAACCCTAAACCTTACCCTAAACCTAACCTTAACCCTAACCCTAACCCTTACTCTTACCTTAAACCTAACCCTAACACTAACACTTACCCTTACCCTAAGGCTAACCCTAACCCTAACCTTAACCCTAACCCTTACCCTTACCCTAACTGTAACACTAACATTAAACCCTAATCCTAAACCTAACTCTAACCCTAACCCTAACCCTAACCCTAACCCTAAACGTTACCCTTATCCTAACACTAACCCTAAACCTAACCCTAACCCTAACACTTACCCTTACCCTAACCCTAAACCTGAACCTAACCCTTGCCCTATCCCTAACCCTAACCCTAACCCTAACCCTTACCCTTACCCTAATCCTCAACCTAACTCTAACCCTAAACCTAATCCTAACACTTACCCTTACCCTTACCCTAACCCTAACCCTAAACCTAACCCTAACCCTAACCCTAAACCTTACCCTTACCCTAAAGCTAACCCAAAACCTTACCCTAAACATAACCCTAACCCTAACCCTAACCCTTACCCTTATCTTAACCCTAACCCTAACTCTAACCCTAACCCTAACCGTAACCCTAAACATAACCCTAACCCTAACCCTAACTCCAATCCTAACCTTACCCTAATCCTAACCCTAACCGTTACCTTATCCTAACCCTAACCCTAACCCTAAACCTAAACTTAACCGTAACCCTTACTCTTAACCTTACCCTAACCCTAACCCTAACCTTATCCCTAACCCTAACCCTAACTCTAACCCTAAACTTAACCCTAACCCTTATCCTTACCATAACCCTAACCATAACCAAAACCCTAAACCTAACCCTAACCCTAAACCTAACCCTTACCCTTCCCCTAATCCTAAACCTTAACCTAACTGTAACCCTTACCCTGACCCTATCCCTAACCCTAAACCTAAACCTAACCTTAACCCTAACCCTTACCCTTACACAAACCCTAACCCTAACCCTAAACCTAATCCTTTCACTAACCCTAACCCTTACCCTTACAATAACCCTGGCCCTAACCCTAACCCTAACCCTTACCCTTACCCTAACCCTAACCCTAACCTTACCCCTAACACTAAACCTAAACCTTACCCAAAACCAAAATCTAACCCAAATTCTTACCCTTACCCTAACCCTAAACTTAACCCTAACACTAACCCTAACCATAACCCTTACCCTTACCCTAACCCTAACCCTAACCCTAAACCTAACCCAAATCTAAACCTAAACCTTACCCTTACCCTAACTCTAAACCTAAACCTAACCCTAACCTCAACCCTAAACCTAACACTGACCCTAACCCTAACCCTAACCCTAACCCTTACCCTTATCTTAAACCTAACCCTAACCCTAACCCTAACCGTAAGCCTAAGCATAACCCTAACCCTAACCCTAACTAGATTCCTAAACTTACACTAATCGTAACCCTAACCCTTACCCTTACCCTAACCCTAACCCTAACCCTTACCATTACCCTAATCCTAACCCTAACCTTACCCCTAAACCTAACCCTAACCCTTACCCGAACCCAATCTCTAACCCAAACTCTTACCATTACCCTAACCCTAATCTTAACCCTAACACTAACCCTAACCCTAACCCTTACCCTTACCCTAACCCTAACCTTAAACCTAACCCTAACCCTAACCCTAAACCTTACCCTTACCCTAACCCTAACCCTAAACCTAACCCTAACCCCAACCCTAACCCTAACACTAACCCTAACCCTAAACCTAACACTTACCCTTACATAACCCTAACCCCAAACCTAACCCTAACCCTTACCCTAACCCTAACCCTAACCCCTAATCCTAACCCTAACCCGAACCCGAACCCTTACACTTATCCTAACCCTAACCCTAACACTTACCCTTAACCTAATCCTAACCCTAACCTTAACCCTAACACTAACCCTAACCCTAACCCTTACCACTACCTTAACCCTAACCCTAAACCTAACCCCAACCCTAACCCTAACACTAACCCTAACCCTAAACCTAACACTAAGCCTAACCCTAACCTTAACCCCGATCCCTAACCCTAAACCTAACCCAAAACATAACACTAACCCTAACCCTAACCCTAACCCCGATCCCTAACCCTAACCCTAACCCTAACCTTTACCCTTATCCTAACACTAACCTAACCCTAAACCTAACCCTAACCCTAACACTTACCCTTACCCTAACCCTAAACCTAACACTAACCCTAATCCTTACCCTAACCCTATCCATTACCTTTACCCTAACCCTAAACATAACCCTAACCCTTATCCTTATCCTAACCCTAATCCTAACCCTAACCCTAACCATAACCCTAACCGTAAACCTAAACATAACCCTAACCCTAACCCTAACCCTTACCCTAATCCTAACCCTAACTGTAACCCTAACCCTATACCTAAACTTAACCTTAACCCTTACCCTTACCCTTACCCTTACCCTAAACCTAAACCTAACCCTAACCCAAACCCTAAAACTTACCCTTACAATAAACCTAACCCTAACCCTTACCTTAAACCTAACCCTAACCCTAACCCTAACCCTTACCCTTATCCTAACCCTAACCCTAACCTTAACCCCAACGATAAACCTAACCCTAACCCTTACCCAAAACCTATCCCTAACCATAACCCTAACCCTAACCCTTACCCTTACCCTAACTCAAACCCTAAACCTAACGCGAAACCTAACCCTAAGCCTAACACCTAAACCTAACCCTAAAACTAAACTTTACCCTTACGCTAACCATAACCCTTACCCTAACGCTAACACTAACACTTACCCAAACACTAAACCTAACGCTAACCCTTATCCTTACATTAACCCTAACCCTAAACTTAACCCCAACGCTAAACCTAACCCTAACCCTTACCATAACCCTAACCCGAACCCTAACCCTTACCCTTAACCTAACCCTAACACTAACCCTAACCCCTAACCCTAACCCTTACCCTACCCCTAACACTAACCCAAATCACTAACCCTAACACTAACCCTAAACCTAAACCTAACCCCTATCCCTAACCTTAACCCTAATCCTTACCCTTATCCTAACCCTAACACTTACCCTAACCCCTACTCTAACACTAACCCTAACCATAACCCTTACCCTAACCCTAAACCTAACCCTAACCCTTACCCTTACCCTAAACCTAAACCTAACCATAATCCTAACCCTAACCCTAACCCTTACCCTTACCCTAACCCTAACCCTAACTCTAACCCTAACTCTTACCGTTACCCTAACCCTAACCCTAACCCTAAACCTAAACCTTACTCTTACCCTAACACTAACCCTAACCCTTACCCTAAACCTAACCTTAACCCTAACCCTTACTCTTACCTTAACCCTAACCCTAACCCTAACACTTACCCTTACCCTAACGCTAACCCTAACCCTAACCCTAACCCTTCCCCTTCCCCTAACCTTACCCCTAACCTTAATCCCAAACCTAAACCTAACCCTAACCCTAAAACTAACCTTTACTCTTACCCTAACACTAACCCTAACCCTAACGCTTACCCTAAACCTAACACTTACCCTTAGCCTAACACTAACCAGTACATTAACCCTACCCCTACTCCTAACCCTACCCTAACCCTAACCTTAACCATAACGCTAACCCTAACCCTAACCCTAACCCTTACCCTTACCCTAACCCTAACCCTAAACCTAACCATAACCCTAACCCTAAACGTAACCTTAACCCTAATCCTAACCCTATCCCTAACCCTTTCCCTTACCCTAACCCTAAACCTAACACTAACCCTAATCCTTACCCTAACCCTATCCATTACCTTTGCCCTAACCCTAAACATAACCCTAACCCTTATCCTTATCCTAACCCTAACCCTAACCCTAACCCTAAACCTAACACTTGCCCTTACCCTAACCCTAACCCTACCACAACCCTAACCCTTACCCTACCCCTAACTCTAATCCTAACCCTTACCCTTACCCTACTCCTAAACATAACCGTAACCCTAACCGTAACCCTTACCCTTACGGTAACCCTAATCCTAAGCCTAAAACCCACCCTAACCCTAAACCTTACCCTTACACTAAACCTAACCCTAATCCTTACCCTAACCATAACCCTAACACTA
Source organism: Megascapheus bottae (assembly GCA_024803745.1). Taxonomy (NCBI): domain Eukaryota; kingdom Metazoa; phylum Chordata; class Mammalia; order Rodentia; family Geomyidae; genus Megascapheus; species Megascapheus bottae. The sequence goes on from JANJXV010000061.1 coordinate 1,675,924, forward strand.
AACTTAATCCTTACCCTTACCTTAACCCTAACACTAACCCTTACCCTTACCCTAACGCTAACTCTAACCCTAACCTTAACTATAACACTAACCCTACCACTTAGCCTTACCCTAAACCTAACCCTAACCCTAACCCTAACAATAACCCTAATGCTAACCATTACCCTAACCCTAACCCTAACCCTAACCCTTAGCCTAACCCTAACCCTAACCCTATCCCTAACCCTTAAACTTACCCTAACCCTAACCCTAAATCTTCCACATAGCCTAACCCTAACCTTAACCCCGATCCCTAACCCTAACCCTAACCCTAAACCTAACACTAACCCTAAACCTAACCCTAACCCCGATCCCTAACCCTAACCCTAACCCTAAACTTTACCCTTATCCTAACACTAACCCTAACCCTAAACCTAACCCTAACCCTAACACTTTCCCTTACCCTAACCCTAACCCTAAACCTAACCCTAACACTTACCCTTACCCTAAACCTAAACCTAACCATAACCCTTACCCTAACCCTTACCCTTACCCTAACCCTAACCCTAAACCTAACCCTAGACCGAAATCTTACCCTTACCCTAAACCTATCCATAACCCTTACCCTAAACCTAACCCTAACCCTAACCCTAATCTTTACCCTTACCCTAAACCTAACCCTAACCTTACCCTTACCATAACTCTAACCCTAACCCTTACCCTAACCCTTACCCTTATCTTAACCCTAACCCTAACCCTAACCCTTACCCTTACCCTAAAGCTAACCCTAACCCTAACCTTAACCCTAACCCTAAGCCTAACACATACCCTTACCCTAACCCTAACCCTAACCGTAACCCTAAACATAACCCTAACCCTAACCCTAACCCTAACCCCTACCCTAATCCTAACCCTAACCCTTACACTTACCCTAACCCTAACCCTAACCCTAACCCTAAACATAACCCTAACCCTAATCCTTACCTTTATCTTAACCCTAATCCTAACCCTAACCCTAACCATAACCCTAACCGTAAACCTAAACATAACCCTAACCCTAACCCTAACCCTTACCCTAATCCTAACCCTAACTGTAACCCTAACCCTATACCTAAACTTAACCTTAACCCTTACCCTTACCCTTACCCTTACCCTAAACCTAAACCTAACCCTAACCCTAACCCAAACCCTAAAACTTACCCTTACAATAAACCTAACCCTAACCCTTACCTTAAACCTAACCCTAACCCTAACCCTAACCCTTACCCTTATCCTAACCCTAACCCTAACCTTAACCCCAACGCTAAACCTAACCCTAACCCTTACCCTAAACCTATCCCTAACCATAACCCTAACCCTAACCCTTACCCTTACCCTAACTCAAACCCTAAACCTAACGCGAAACCTAACCCTAAGCCTAACCCTTAACCTTACCCTAAAACTAACCCTAACCCTAACGCTAAACCTAACCCTAACCCTAACACCTAAACCTAACCCTAAAACTAAACATTACCCTTACGCTAACCATAACCCTTACCCTAACGCTAACACTAACACTTACCCAAACCCTAAACCTAACGCTAACCCTTATCCTTACATTAACCCTAACCCTAAACTTAACCCCAACGCTAAACCTAACCCTAACCCTTACCATAACCCTAACCCTAACCCTAACCCTAACCCTATCCCTAACCCTTAAACTTACCCTAACCCTAACCCTAAATCTTCCACATAGCCTAACACTAACCTTAACCCCGATCCATAACCCTAACCCTAACCCTAAACCTAACACTAACCCTAAACCTAACCCTAACCCCGATCCCTAACCCTAACCCTAACCCTAAACTTTACCCTTATGCTAACACTAACCCTAACCCTAAACCTAACCCTAACCCTAACACTTTCCCTTACCCTAACCCTAACCCTAAACCTAACCCTAACACTTACCCTTACCCTAAACCTAAACCTAACCATAACCCTTACCCTAACCCTTACCCTTACCCTAACCCTAACCCTAAACCTAACCCTAGACCGAAATCTTACCCTTACCCTAAACCTATCCATAACCCTTACCCTAAACCTAACCCTAACCCTAACCCTAATCTTTACCCTTACCCTAAACCTAACCCTAACCTTACCCTTACCATAACTCTAACCCTAACCCTTACCCTAACCCTTACCCTTACCCTTATCTTAACCCTAACCCTAACCCTAACCCTTACCCTTACCCTAAAGCTAACCCTAACCCTAACCTTAACCCTAACCCTAAGCCTAACACATACCCTTACCCTAACCCTAACCCTAACCGTAACCCTAAACATAACCCTAACCCTAACCCTAACCCTAACCCCTACCCTAATCCTAACCCTAACCCTTACACTTACCCTAACCCTAACCCTAACCCTAACCCTAAACATAACCCTAACCCTAATCCTTACCTTTATCTTAACCCTAATCCTAACCCTAACCCTAACCATAACCCTAACCGTAAACCTAAACATAACCCTAACCCTAACCCTAACCCTTACCCTAATCCTAACCCTAACTGTAACCCTAACCCTATACCTAAACTTAACCTTAACCCTTACCCTTACCCTTACCCTTACCCTAAACCTAAACCTAACCCTAACCCTAACCCAAACCCTAAAACTTACCCTTACAATAAACCTAACCCTAACCCTTACCTTAAACCTAACCCTAACCCTAACCCTAACCCTTACCCTTATCCTAACCCTAACCCTAACCTTAACCCCAACGCTAAACCTAACCCTAACCCTTACCCTAAACCTATCCCTAACCATAACCCTAACCCTAACCCTTACCCTTACCCTAACTCAAACCCTAAACCTAACGCGAAACCTAACACTAAGCCTAACCCTTAACCTTACCCTAAAACTAACCCTAACCCTAACGCTAAACCTAACCCTAACCCTAACACCTAAACCTAACCCTAAAACTAAACTTTACCCTTACGCTAACCATAACCCTAACCCTAACGCTAACACTAACACTTACCCAAACCCTAAACCTAACGCTAACCCTTATCCTTACATTAACCCTAACCCTAAACTTAACCCCAACGCTAAACCTAACCCTAACCCTTACCATAACCCTAACCCGAACCCTAACCCTTACCCTTAACCTAACCCTAACACTAACCCTAACCCCTAACCCTAACCCTTACCCTACCCCTAACACTAACCCAAATCACTAACCCTAACACTAACCCTAAACCTAAACCTAACCCCTATCCCTAACCTTAACCCTAATCCTTACCCTTATCCTAACCCTAACCCTAACCCTAACACTTACCCTAACCCCTACTCTAACACTAACCCTAACCATAACCCTTACCCTAACCCTAAACCTAACCCTAACCCTTACCCTTACCCTAAACCTAAACCTAACCCTAATCCTAACCCTAACCCTAACCCTTACCCTTACCCTAACCCTAACCCTAACTCTAACCCTAACTCTTACCGTTACCCTAACCCTAACCCTAACCCTAAACCTAAACCTTACTCTTACCCTAACACTAACCCTAACCCTTACCCTAAACCTAACCTTAACCCTAACCCTAACCCTTACTCTTACCTTAACCCTAACCCTAACCCTAACACTTACCCTTACCCTAACGCTAACCCTAACCCTAACCCTAACCCTTCCCCTTCCCCTAACCTTACCCCTAACCTTAATCCCAAACCTAAACCTAACCCTAACCCTAAAACTAACCTTTACTCTTACCCTAACACTAACCCTAACCCTAACGCTTACCCTAAACCTAACACTTACCCTTAGCCTAACACTAACCAGTACATTAACCCTACCCCTAATCCTAACCCTACCCTAACCCTAACCTTAACCATAACACTAACCCTAACCCTAACCCTAACCCTTACCCTTACCCTAACCATAACCCTAAACCTAACCATAACACTAACCCTAAACGTAACCTTAACCCTAATCCTAACCCTATCCCTAACCCTTTCCCTTACCCTAACCCTAAACCTAACACTAACCCTAATCCTTACCCTAACCCTATCCATTACCTTTACCCTAACCCTAAACATAACCCTAACCCTTATCCTTATCCTAACCCTAACCCTAACCCTAACCCTAAACCTAACACTTGCCCTTACCCTAACCCTACCACAACCCTAACCCTTACCCTACCCCTAACTCTAATCCTAACCCTTACCCTTACCCTACTCCTAAACATAACCGTAACCCTAACCCTAACCCTTACCCTTACCGTAACCCTAATCCTAAGCCTAAACCCCACCCTAAACCTAAACCTTACCCTTACACTAAACCTAACCCTAATCCTTACCCTAACCATTACCCTAACACTAAACTTAACCCTTACCCTTACCTTAACCCTAACACTAACCCTTACCCTTACCCTAACGCTAACTCTAACCCTAACCTTAACTATAACACTAACCCTACCACTTAGCCTTACCCTAAACCTAACCCTAACCCTAACCCTAACAATAACCCTAATGCTAACCATTACCCTAACCCTAACCCTAACCTAACCCTTAGCCTAACCCTAACCCTAACGCTATCCCTAACCCTTAAACTTACCCTAACCCTAACCCTAAACCTAACACTAACCCTAACCCTAACCCTAACCCCGATCTCTAAACCTAACCCTAACCCTAAACCTAACACTAACCCTAACCCTAACCCTAACCCCGATCCCTAACCCTAATCCTAACCCTAACCTTTACCCTTATCCTAACACTAACCCTAACCCTAAACCTAACCCTAACCCTAACCCTAACACTTACCCTTACCCTAACCCTAACCCTAAACCTAACCCTAAACCGAAATCTTACCCTTACCCTAAACCTAACCCTAACCCTTACACTAAACCTAATCCTAACCCTAACCCTAATCTTTACCCTTACCCTAAACCTAACCCTGAACCTTACCCTTACCATAACTCTAACCCTAACCCTTACCCTAACCCTTACCCTTAACTTAACCCTAACCCTAACCCTAACCCTTACCCTTACCCTAAAGCTAACCCTAACCCTAAACTTAAACCTAACCCTAACCCTAACCCTAACCCTAACACCTACCCTAATCCTAACCCTAACCCTTACACTTACCCTAACCCTAACCCTAACCCTAAACATAACCCTAACCCTAACTCAAACACTAAAACTTACCCTTACCCTAAACCTAACCCTAACCCTTACCCTAAACTTAACCATAACCCTTATCCTTATCCTAACCCTAACCCTAACCTTAACCCCAACGCTAAACCTAACCCTAACCCTAACCCTAACCCTAACCCTTACCCTTACCCTAAGCAAAACCCTAAACCTAACGCTAACCCTAACCCTAAGCCTAACCCTTAGCCTTACCCTAACCCTAACCCTAAACCTAATGCTAAACCTAACCCTAATCCTAACTCTTAACCTTACACTAACCCTAAACCTATCCTAACCCTAAACCTAACACTTAACCAAACCCTAACCCTAACCCTAACCCTTATCGTAACCATAACCCTAACCCTAACCCTTAACCTAACCCTAACACTAAACCTAACCGCTAACCCTAACCCTTACCCTAACCCTAACACTTAACCTAACCCCTAACCCGAACCCTAACCCTAACCCTAACCCTAACCGTAACCCTAACCCTTTTCCTAACCATAACAATAATCCTAACCCTTAACCTAACCCTAATACTAACCCTAACCACTAACCCTAACCCTTACCCTAACCCTAAAACTAACCCTAATCCCTAACCCGAACCCTAACCCTAACCCTAAATCTAACCCCTAACCCTAACCCTAACACTAACACTTACCCTTATCCTAACCCTAACCCTAACCCCAACACTTACCCTAACCTCTACCCTAACCCTAACCCTAACCCTTACCCTTACCCTAACACTAAACCTAACCCTAATCCTAACCCTAACCCTAACCCTTACCCTTACCTAAACCTAAACCTAAACCAAACCTAACCCTAACCTTAACCCTAACCCTAACCCTAACAATTGCCCTTACCCTAACCCTAAACCTAACACTAACTCTAATCCTAACCCTAACCCTAACCCTAACCCTTACCCGAACCCTACCCTAAACCTAACCCTAACCTTAACCCTAACCCTAAACCTTACCCTAACCCTAACCCTAAACCTAACCCTATCCCTAAAACCAACCCTAACCCTAACCCTAACCCTAACCCTAACCCTTATCCTAATTCTAACCCTAACCCTTACCCTTACCCTAACCGTAACTCTAACCCTAACCCTAAACCTAACCTTAACCCCAACACTTACCGTTCCCCTTACCTAAACCTAACCCTAAACCTAACCCTATCCCTTACCCTTACCCTAACCCTAACCCTAACTTTAACCCTAACCCTAATCCTGACCCTTAACTTAACCCTAACCCTAACCCTAAACCTAAACTTAACCCTAACCCTTATCCTTACCCTAACCCTAAACATAACCCTAACCGAAAACCTATCCCTAACCCTAACCCTAACCTTTACCCTTACCCTAACCGTAAAGCTAAACCTAACCATAACCCTTACCCTGACCCTAAACCTAACCCTAACCATAAACCTAACCCTAACACTAACCATAACCCTGACCTTAACATTAACGCTGGCCCTAATCCTAACACTAACCCTTACCTTTACCCTAACCCTAACCCTTACCCAAACCCAAACTCTAATCCAAACTCTTACCCTTACCCTAACCCTAAACTTAGCCCTAACACTAACCCTAACCCTAACCCTTACCCTTACCCTAACCCTAACCCTAAACCTAACCCTAACCCTCAACCTAAACCTTTCCCTTACCCTAACCGGAACCCTAAACCTAACCCTAACCCCAACCCTAAACCTAAACATTACCCTTACGTAACGCTGACCCCAAACCTAATCCTAAACCTAACCCTAACACCTAACCCTAACACTAACCCTGTCTCTAACCCTTACACTTATCCTAACCCTAACCCTAACCCTAACCCTTATCCTTATATTAACCCTAACCCTAAACCTAACCCCAAAGCTAAACCTAACCCTAACCCTTACCATAACCTAACCCTAACCCTAACCATTAACCTAACCCTAACACTAACCCTAACCCCTAACCCTAACCCTTACCCTAACCGTAACACTAACCCTAATCACTAACCCTAACCCTAAACCTAAACCTAAACCTAACCCCTATCCCTAACCCTAACCCTAATCCTTACCCTTATCCTAAACCTAACCCTAACCCTAACACTTACCCTAACCCCTACCCTAACACTAACCCTAACCTTAACCCTTACCCTAACCCTAAACCTAACCCTAACCCTTACCCTTACCCTAACCCTAAACCTAACCCTAATCCTAACCCTAACCCTAACCCTTACCCTTACCCTAACCCTAAACCTAACGCTAATCCTAACCCTAACCCTAACCCTTACCCTTACCCTAACCCTAACCCTAACCCTAACCCTTACCGTTACCCTAACCCTAACCCTAACCCTAAACCTAAACCTTACTCTTACCCTAACACTAACCCTAACCTTAACCCTAACCCTTACCCTTCCCCTAACCTTAACCCTATCCTTTATCCCAAACCTAAACCTAGCCCTAACACTAACCTTTACACTTACCCTAACACTAACCCTAACCCTAACGCTTACCCTAACCCTAACACTTACCCTTAGCCTAACCCTAACCAGTACCTTAAACCTACCCCTACCCCTAACCCTAACCCCTAACCCTAACCCTTAACCTAACCCTAACCCTAAACCTAACCCTAACCCTAACCTAACCCTTACCCTAACCTAACCCTAACCCTAACCCTAACCCTAACCCTAACCCTTACCCTAATCCTAACCCTAACCCTTACCCTTACCCTAACCCTAACCCTAACCCTAACCCTAAACCTAACCTTAACCCCAACACTTACCGTTCTCCTTACCTAAACCTAACCCTAAACCTAACCCTATCCCTTACCCTTACCCTAACCCTAACCCTAACTTTAACCCTAACCCTAATCCTGACCCTTAACTTAACCCTAACCCTTATCTTTACCCTTACCCTAACCCTAAACCTAAACTTAACCCTAACCCTTATCCTTACCCTAACCCTAAACATAACCCTAACCGAAAACCTATCCCTAACCCTAACCCTAACCTTTACCCTTACCCTAACCGTAAAGCTAAACCTAACCATAACCCTTACCCTGACCCTAAACCTAACCCTAACCATAAACCTAACCCTAACACTAACCATAACCCTGACCTTAACATTAACGCTGGCCCTAATCCTAACACTAACCCTTACCTTTACCCTAACCCTAACCCTTACCCAAACCCAAACTCTAATCCAAACTCTTACCCTTACCCTAACCCTAAACTTAGCCCTAACCCTAACCCTAACCCTAACCCTTACCCTTACCCTAACCCTAACCCTAAACCTAACCCTAACCCTCACCCTAAACCTTTCCCTTACCCTAACCGGAACCCTAAACCTAACCCTAACCCCAACCCTAAACCTAAACATTACCCTTACGTAACGCTGACCCCAAACCTAATCCTAAACCTAACCCTAACACCTAACCCTAACACTAACCCTGTCTCTAACCCTTACACTTATCCTAACCCTAACCCTAACCCTAAAACTTACCCTTACTCTAACCCCTAACCTAACCCTAACCCTAACCCTAACCCGCAACCTAACCCTAACCCTAACCCTTACCCTTACCCTAAACCTAAACCTAACCTTAACCCTTTCCCTTACCCTAAACCTAACCCTAACCCTAACCCAAACCCTAAAACTTACCCTTACAATAAACCTAACCCTAACCCTTACCATAAACCTAACCCTAACCCTAACCCTAACCCTTACCCTTATCCTTACCCTAACCCTAACCTTAACCCCAACGCTATACCTAACCCTAACCCTTACCCTAAACCTATCCCTAACCATAACCCTAACCCTAACCCTTACCCTAACTCAAATCCTAAACCTAACGCGAAACCTAACCCTAAGCCTAACCCTTACCCTTACCCTAAAACTAACCCTAACCCTAACGCTAAACCTAACCCTAACCCTATCACCTAAACCTAACCCTAAAACTAACCTTTACCCTTACGCTAACCACAACCCTAACCCTAACGCTGACACTAACACTTACCCAAACCCTAACCTTAACCCTAACCCTTATCCTTATATTAACCCTAACCCTAAACTTAACCCCAACGCTAAACCTAACCCTAACCCTTACCATAACCCTAACCCTAACCCTAACCATTAACCTAACCCTAACACTAACCCTAACCCCTAACCCTAACCCTTACCCTAACCGTAACACTAACCCTAATCACTAACCCTAACCCTAACCCTAAACCTAAACCTAACCCCTATCCCTAACCCTAACCCTAATCCTTACCCTTATCCTAAACCTAACCCTAACCCTAACACTTACCCTAACCCCTACCCTAACACTAACCCTAACCTTAACCCTTACCCTAAACCTAAACCTAACCCTAACCCTTACCCTTACCCTAACCCTAAACCTAACCCTAATCCTAACCCTAACCCTAACCCTTACCCTTACCCTAACCCTAAAACTAACGCTAATCCTAACCCTAACCCTAACCCTTACCCTTACCCTAACCCTAACCCTAACCCTAACCCTAACGCTTACCATTACCCTAACCCTAACCCTAACCCTAAACCTAAACCTTACTCTTACCCTAACACTAACCCTAACCTTAACCCTAACCCTTACCCTTCCCCTAACCTTAACCCTATCCTTAATCCCAACCCTAAACCTAACCCTAACACTAACCTTTACCCTTACCCTAACACTAACCCTAACCCTAACGCTTACCCTAACCCTAACACTTACCCTTAGCCTAACCCTAACCAGTACCTTAAACCTACCCCTACCCCTAACCCTAACCCCTAACCCTAACCCTTAACCTAACCCTAACCCTAAACCTAACCCTAACCCTAACCTAACCCTTACCCTAACCTAACCCTAAACCTAACCCTAACCTTAACCATAACGCTAACCCTAACCCTAACCCTAACCCTTACCCTTACCCTAAACCTAACGCTAATCCTAACCCTAACCCTAAACCTTACCCTTACCCTAACCCTAACCCTAACCCTAACCCTTACCGTTACCCTAACCCTAACCCTAACCCTAAATCTAAACCTTACTCTTACCCTAACACTAACCCTAAACCTTACCCTAAACCAAACCTTAACTGTAACCCTAACCCTTACTCTTACCTTAACCCTAACCCTAACCCTAACACTTACCCTTACCCTAACGCTAACCCTAAACCTAACCCTAACCCTTACCCTTACCCTAACCTTAACCCTAACCTTAATGCCAAACCTAAACCTAACCCTAACCCTAACACTAAACTTTACCCTTACCCTAACACTAACCCTAACCCTAACGCTTACCCTAACCCTAACACTTACCCTTAGCCTAACCCTAACCAGTACCTTAACCCTACCCCTACCCCTAACCCTCACCCCTAACCCTAACCCTTAACCTAACCCTAACCCTAAACCTAACCCTAACCCTAACCTAACCCTTACCCTAACCTAACCCTAACCCTAACCCTAACCTTAATCATAACGCTAACCCTAACCCTAACCCTAACCCTTACCCAAACCCAAACTCTAACCCAAACTCTTACCCTTACCCTAACCCTAAACTTAACCATAACACTAACCCTAACACTAAACCTTACCCTTACCCTAACCCTAACCCTAAACCTAACCCCAACCCTAACCCTAAACCTTACCCTTACCCTAACCTTAAACCTAACCCTAACCCTAACCCTACCCTAACCCTAACTCTAACCCTAGCCCTTTTCCTAACCATAACCTTAATCCTAACCCTTAACCTAACCCTAACACTAACCCTAACCACTAACCCTAACCCTTACCCTAACCCTAACACTAACCCTAACCCCTAACCCGAACCCTAACCCTAACCCTAATTCTAACAACTAACCCTAACCCTAACCCTTACCCTTATCCTAACCCTAACCCTAACCTAACCCTAACCCTTACCCTTACCCTAACTCTAAACCTAACCCTAATTCTAACCCTAACCCTAGCCGTTACCCTTACCCTAAACCTAAACCTAAACCAACCCTAACCCTAACCTTAACCCTAACCCTAACCCTAACAATTGCCCTTACCCTAACCCTAACCCTAAACCTAACACTAACTCTAATCCTATCCCTAACCCTAACCCTTACCCTAACCCTACCCTAAACCTAACCCTAACCTTAACCATAACCCTAACCCTTACACTAACCCTAACCCTAAGCCTAACCCTATCCCTAAAACCAACCCTAACCCTAACCCTAACCCTAACCCTAACCCTTACCCTAATCCTAACCCTAAACCTTACCCTCACCCTAACCCTAACCCTAACCCTAACCCTAATGCTAACCATTAACCTAACCCTAACCCTAACCCTAACCCTTAGCCTAACCCTAACCCTAACCCTATCCATAACCCTTAAACTTACCCTAACCCTAACCCTAAACCTAACACTAACCCTAACCCTAACCCCGATCCCTAACCCTAACCCTAACCCTAAACCTATCACTAACCCTAACCCTAACCCTAATCCCGATCCTTAACCCTAACCAGAACCCTAAACTTTACCCTTATCCTAACACTAACACTAACCCTAACCCTAACCCTAACACTTACACTTACCCTAACCCTAACCCTAAACCTAACCCTAACACTTACCCTTAACCTAAACCTAAACCTAACCATAACCCTTAACCTAACCCTTACCCTAACCCTAACCCTAAACCTAACCCTAAACCGAAATCTTACACTTACCCTAAACCTAACCCTAACCCTTACCCTAAACCTAACCCTAACCCTAACCCCTACCCTAATCCTAAGCTTTACCCATACCCTGAACCTAACCCTAATCCTTACCCTTACCATAACTCTAACCCTAACCCTTACCCTAACCCTTAGCCTTATCTTAACCCTAACCCTAACCCTAACCCTTACCCTTACCCTAAAGCTAACCCTAACCCTAACCTTAACCCTAACCCTAAGCCTAACACATACCCTTACCCTAACCCTAACCCTAACCGTAACCCTAAACATAACCCTAACCCTAACCCTAACCCCTACCCTAATCCTAACCCTAACCCTTACACTTACCCTATCCCTAACCCTACACTAACCCTAAACATAACCCTAACCCTAAACCTAACCCTTACCTTTATCTTAACCCTAATCCTAACCCTAACCCTAACCGTAAACCTAAACATAACCCTAACCCTAACCCTAACCCTAACCCTTACCCTAATCCTAACCCTAACTGTAACCCTAACCCTATACCTAAACTTAACCTTAACCCTTAACCTTACCCTTACCCTTACCCTAACCCTAACCCAAAACCTAACCCTAACCCTAACCCTAAACCTAACCCTAACCGTAACCCTAAACATAACCCTAACCCTAGCCCTAACCCTAAACCTAACCTTAACCCTAACCCTTATGCTTACCCTAACCCTAACCGTAACCCTAACCCTAAACCTAACCCTAACAATTACCCTTACGATAACCCTAACCCTAACCCTAACTCTAACCTAACCTTACCCTTACCCTAACCCTAACCCGACACCTAAACCTAACCGTAACCCCTAACCCTAAACCTAACCCTAACAATTACCCGTACGATAACCCTAACCCTAACCCTAACCCTAACCCTTAACAAAACCCAAACTCTAACCCAAACTCTTACCCTTACCCTAACCTTAAACTTAACCCTAACACTAAACCTAACCCTAACCTTACCCTTACCCTAACCCTAACCCTAAACCTAACCCTAACCCTAACCCTAAACCTTACACTTACTCTAACCCTAAACCTAAACCTAACCCTAACCCCAACCCTAAACTTAACCCTAAACCTAACCCAAACCCTAACCCTTACCCTTACGAAAGGCTAACCCAAAACCTAACCCTAACCCTAACCCTTACCCTTACGAAACGCTAACCCTAAACCTAAACCTAACCCTAACCCTAACCCAAACACTAAAACTTACCCTTACCCTAAACCTAAACCTAACCCTTATTCTAAACCTAACCATAACCCTTACCCTTATCCTAACCCTAACCCTGACCTTAACCCCAACGCTAAACCTAACCCTAACCCTAAACCTAACCCTAACCCTTACCCTTACCCTAACCCAAACCCTAAACCTAACGCGAACCCTAACCCTAAGCCTAACCCTTAGCCTGACCCTAACCCTAACCCTAAACCTAACGCTAAACCTAACCCTAACCGTAACCCTAATACTAACCCTTATCCTAACCCTAAATCTAAACCTAACCCTAACCCTTACCCTAAACCTAACCCTAACACTAACCCTAACCCTTACCCTTACCCTATTCCTAAACCTAACCCTAATCCTAACCCTAACCCTAACCCTTACCCTTACCCTAACCCTAACCGTAAACCTAACCCTAACCCTAAACCTAACCCTAACCTTTAACCTTACCCTAATCCTAACCCTAACCTTAAACCTTACGCTTACTCTGAACCTAACCCTAAACCATACCCTAAACATAACCCTAACCCTCACCCTAACCCTCAACCTAAAGCTAACCTAAACCCTTACCGTCACACTATCCCTAACCATAATTCTAACTCTAACCCTAACCTTAACCCTAACCCTTACCCTTACCATAACATTAACCCTAACCCAAATCCTAACCTAACCCTAACACAAACCCTAACCCTTACCCTAACAATAACCCTGGCCCTAACAATAACCCTAACCCTTACCCTAACCCTAACCCTATCCCTAAACCTAACCTTTACCCTTACCCTAAACCTAACCCTAAACCTTACCCTTACCCTAACCCTAACCCTAACCCTACCCTAACCCGTACCCTTATCTTAACCCTAACCCTAACCCTAACCCTAACCCTTACCCTTAAACTAACGCTAACCCTAACCCTAACCCTAAACTTAACCCTAACCCTAAGCCTAACACATACCCTTACCCTAACCCTAACCCTAACTGTAACCCTAAACATAACCCTAACCCTAACCCTAACCCCTACCCTAATCCTAAGCTTTACCCTTACCCTAAAACAAAGCCTAAAGCTTACCCTTACCATAACCCTAACGCTAACCCTTACCCTAACCCTTACCCTTATCTTAACCCTAACCCTAACCCTAACCCTTAACCTTACCCTAACGCTAACCCTAACCGTAACCTTAACCCTAACCCTAAGCCTTACACATACCCTTACCCTAACCCTAACTCTAACCGTAACCCTAAACATAACCCTAACCCTAACCCTAACCCTAACCCTAACCCTAACACTTCCCGTTCCCCTTACCTAAACCTAACCCTAAACCTAACCCTAAACCTAACCCTAAACCTAACCCTAAACCTAACCCAACACTTCCCGTTCCCCTTACCTAAACCTAACCCTAAACCTAACCCTATCCCTTACCCTTACCCTAACCCTAACTCTAACCTTAACCCTAACCCTAATCCTGACCCTTAACTTAACCCTAACCCTTATCCTTACCCTAACCCTAAACATAACCCTAACCGTAAACCTAAACCTAACCCTAACCCTAACCTTTACCCTTAACCTAACCGTAAAGCTAAACCTAACCGTAATCCTTACCCTGACCCTAACCCTAACCCTTACCCTAACCCTAAACCTAACCCTAACACTAACCATAACCCTGACCTTAACATTAACGCTGGCCCTAATCCTAACACTAACCCTTACCTTTACCCTAACCCTAACCCTTACCCAAACCCAAACTCTAACCCAAACTCTTACCCTTACCCTAACCCTAACTTAGCCCTAACACTAACCCTAACCCTAACCCTATCCCTAACCCTAACCCTAACCCTTACCCTTCCCCTAACCCTAACCCTTACCCTTACCCTAACCCTAACCCTAAACCTAAACCTAACCCTCACCCTATACATTACCCTTACCCTAACCGGAACCCTAAACCTAAGCCTAAACCCAACCCTAAACCTAAACATTACCCTTACGTAACGCTGACTCCAAACCTAATCCTAACCCTAACCCTAACCCAAACACCTAACGCTAACACTAACCCTGTCTCTAACTCTTACACTTATCCTAACCCTAACCCTAACCCTAACCCTAACCCTTACCATAACCCTAAACCTAACCCTAACCCTTAACCTAACCCTAACACTAACCCTAACCCCTAACCCTAACCCTTACCCTAACCCTAACACTAACCCTAATCACTAACCCTAACCCTAAACCTAAACCTAAACCTAACCCCTATTCCTAACCCTAACCCTAATCCTTACCCTTATCCTAACCCTAACCCTAACCCTAAACCTAACCTTAACCCCAACGCTAAACCTAACCCTAACCCTTACCCTAACCCTACCCTAAACCTAACCCTAAACTTAACCCTAACCCTAACCCTTACCCTAACCCTAACCCTAAACCTAACCCTATCCCTAAAACCAACCCTAACCCTAACCCTAACCCTTACCCTAATCCTAACCCTAACCCTTACCCTTACCCTAACCCTAACCCTAACCCTAACCCTAAACCTAACCTTAACCCCAACACTTACCGTTCCCCTTACCTAAAGCTAACCCTTAACCTAAACCTATCCCTTACCCTTACCCTAACCCTAACCCTAAACTTAACCCTAACCCTAATCCTGACCCTTAACTTAACCCTAACCCTTATCCTTACCCTTACCCTAACCCTAAACCTAAACTTAACCCTAACCCTTATCCTTACCCTAACCCTAAACATAACCCTTACCGTAAACCTAACCCTAACCCTAACCCTAACCTTTACCCTTACCCTAACCGTAAAGCTAAACCTAACCGTAACCCTTACACTGACCCTAACCCTAACCCTAAACCTAAACCTAACCCTAACACTAACCATAACCCTGACCTTAACATTAACGCTGGCCCTAATCCTAACACTAACCCTTACTTTACACTAACCCTAACCCTTACCCAAACCCAAACTCTAACCCAAACTCTTACCCTTACCCTAACCCTAAACTTAGCCCTAACACTAACCCTAACCCTAACCCTTACCCTTACCCTAACCCTAACCCTAAACCTAACCCTAACCCTCACCCTAAACCTTACCCTTACCCTAACCGGAACCCTAAACCTAACCCTAACCCCAACGCTAAACCTAAACATTACCCTTACGTAACTCTGATCCCAAACCAAATCCTAACCCTAACCCTCACCCTAACACCTAACCCTAACACTAACCCTGTCTCTAATCCTTACACTTATCCTAACCCTAACCCTAACCCTAAAACTTACCCTTACTCTAACCCCTAACCTAACCCTAACCCTAACCCTAAACCTTAACCTAACCCTAACACTAACCCTAAACCCTAACCCTAACCCCTACCCTAACCCTAACACTAACCCTAATCACTAACCCTAACCCTAAACCTAAACCTAACCCCTATCCCTAACCCTAACCCTAATCCTTACCCTTATCCTAACCCTAACCCTAACGCTTACCCTATCCCTAACACTTACCCTTAGCCTAACCCTAACCAGTACCTTAAACCTACCCCTACCCCTAACCCTAACCCCTAACCCTAACCCTTAACCTAACCCTAACCCTAACCTAACCCTTACCCTAACCTAACCATAACCCTAACCCTAACCTTAACCATAACGCTAACCCTAACCCTAACCCTAACCCTTACCCTTACCCTAACCCTAAACCTAACGCTAATCCTAACCCTAACCCTAACCCTTACCCTTACCCTAACCCTAACCCAAACCCTAACCCTAACCATTACCGTTACCCTAACCCTAACCCTAACCCTAAACCTAAAAATTACTCTTACCCTAACACTAACCCTAAACCTTACCCTAAACCTAAACTTAACCCTAACCCTAACCCTTACTCTTACCTTAACCCTAACCCTAACCCTAACACTTACCCTTACGCTAACGCTAACCCTAACCCAAAACCTAACCCTTCCGCTTCCCCTAACCTTAACCGTAAACTTAATCCCAAACCTAAACCTAACCCTAACACTAACACTAACGTTTACCCTTACCCTAACACTAACCCTAACCCTAACGCTTACCCTAACCCTAACACTTACCCTTAGCCTAACCCTAAACAGTACCTTAACCCTACCCCTACCCTTAACCCTAACCCCTAACCCTAACCCTTAACCTAACCCTAACCCTAAACCTATCCCTAACCCTAACCTAACCCTTAGCCTACCCTAACCCTAACCCTAACCCTAACCTTAACCATAACGCTAACCCTAACCCTAACCCTAACCCTCACCCAAACCCAAACTCTAACCCAAACTCTTACCCTTACTCTAACCCTAACCCTAAACCTAACCCCAACCCTAACCCTAAACCTTACCCTTACCCTAAACTTAAACCTAACCCTAAACCTAACCCCTACCCTAACCCTAACCCTAACCCTAGCCCTTTTCCTAACCATAACCCTAATCCTAACCCTTAACCTAACCCTAACACTAATCCTAACCACTAACCCTAATCCTTACCCTAACCCTAACACTAACCCTAACCCCTACCCGAACCCTAAACCTAACCCTAATTCTAACCCCTAACCCTAACCCTAACCCTAACCCTTACCCTTATCCTAACCCTAACCCTAACCCTAAACCTAAAACTTACTCTTACCCTAACACTAACCCTAAACCTTACCCTAAACCTAAACTTAACCCTAACCCTAACCCTTACTCTTACCTTAACCCTAACCCTAACCCTAACACTTACCCTTACGCTAACGCTAACCCTAACCCAAAACCTAACCCTTCCGCTTCCCCTAACCTTAACCCTAACCTTAATCCCAAACCTAAACCTAACCCTAACACTAACACTAACGTTTACCCTTACCCTAACACTAACCCTAACCCTAACGCTTACCCTAACCCTAACACTTACCCTTAGCCTAACCCTAAACAGTACCTTAACCCTACCCCTACCCTTAACCCTAACCCCTAACCCTAACCCTTAACCTAACCCTAACCCTAAACCTAACCCTAACCCTAACCTAACCCTTACCCTAACCTAACCCTAACCCTAACCCTAACATTAACCATAACGCTAACCCTAACCCTAACCCTAACCCTCACCCAAACCCAAACTCTAACCCAAACTCTTACCCTTACTCTAACCCTAACCCTAAATCTAACCCCAACCCTAACCCTAAACCTTACCCTTACCCTTACCTTAAACCTAACCCTAAACCTAACCCCTACCCTAACCCTAACCCTAACCCTAGCCCTTTTCCTAACCATAACCCTAATCCTAACCCTTAACCTAACCCTAACACTAATCCTAACCACTAACCCTAATCCTTACCCTAACCCTAACACTAACCCTAACCCCTACCCGAACCCTAAACCTAACCCTAATTCTAACCCCTAACCCTAACCCTAACCCTAACCCTTACCCTAAACCTAACCCTAATCCTAACCTAACCCTAACCCTTACCCTTACCCTAAACCTAAACCTAAACCAACCCTAAACCTAACCTTAGCCCTAACCCTAACCCTAACAATTGCCCTTACCCTAACCCTAACCCTAAACCTAACACTAACTCTAATCCTAACCCTAACCCTAACCCTTACCCTAACCCTACCCTAAACCTCACCCTAACCTTAACCCTAACCCTAACCCTAAACCTTACCCTTACCCTAACCCTAACCCTAACCCTAAACCTAACCTTAACCCCAACACTTACCGTTCCCCTTACCTAAACCTAACCCTAAACCTAACCCTATCCCTTACCCTTACCCTAACCCTAACGCTAACCTTAACCCTAACACTAATCCTGACCCTTAACTTAACCCTAACCCTTATCCTTACCCTTACCCTAACCCTAAACCTAACCTTAATCCTAACCCTTATCCTTACCCTAACCCTAACATAACCCTAACCGTAAACCTAACCCTAACCCTAACCCTAACCTTTACCCTTAACCTAACCGTAAAGCTAAACCTAACCGTAACCCTTACCCTGACCCTAACCCTAACCCTTACCCTAACCCTAAACCTAACCCTAACACTAACCATAACCCTGACCTTAACATTAACGCTGGCCCTAATCCTAACACTAACCCTTACCTTTACCCTAACCCTAACCCTTACCCAAACCCAAACTCTAACCCAAACTCTTACCCTTACCCTAACCCTAAACTTAGCCCTAACACTAACCCTAAACTTAACCCTTACCCTAACCCTAAACCTAACCCTAACCCTTACCCTTACCCTAACCCTAAACCTAACCCTAATCCTAACCCTAACCCTAACACTTACCCTTACCCTAACTCTAAACCTAACGCTAATCTGAACCCTAACCCTAACCCTTACCCTTACCCTAACCCTAACCCTAACCCTAACCCTTACCGTTACCCTAACCCTAACCCTAACCCTAAACCTAAACCTTACTCTTACCCTAACACTAACTCTAACCCTTACCCTAAACCTAAACTTAACCCTAACCCTAACCCTTACTCTTACCTTAACGCTAACACTAACCCTAACACTTACCCTTACCCTAACGCTAACCCTAACCCTAACCCTAACCCTTCCCCTTCCCCTAACCTTAACCCTAACCTTAATCCCAAACCTAAACCTAACCCTAAACCTAACACTAACCTTTACCCTTACCCTAACACTAACCCTAACCCTAACGCTTACCCCAAACCTAACACTTACCCTTAGCCTAACCCTAACCAGTACATTAACCCTACCCCTACCCCTACCCCTAACCCCTAACCATAACCCTTAACCTAACCCTAACCCTAAACCTAACCCTAACCCTAACCTAACCCTTACCCTAACCTAACCCTAACCCTAAACCTAACCCTAACCCTAACACTTACCCTTACCCTAACCCTAACACTAAACCTAACCCTAACACTTACCGTTACCCTAAACCTAAACCTAACCATAACCCTAACCCTAACCCTTACCCTTACCCTAACCCTAACCCTAAACCTAACCCTAAACCGAAATCTTACCCTTACACTAACCCTAACCCTAACCCTAACCCTATTCTTTACCCTTACCCTAAACCTAACCCTAAACCTTACCCTTACCATAATTCTAACCCTAACCCTTACGCTAACCCTTACCCTTATTTTAACCCTAACCCTAACCCTAACCCTTACCCTTACCCTAAAGCTAACCCTAACCCTAACCTTAACCCTAACCCTAAGCCTAACACATACACTTACCCTAACCCTAACCCTAAACGTAACCCTAAACATAACCCTAACCCTACCCCTACCCTAATCCTAACCCTAACCCTTACACTTACCCTAACCCTAACCCTAAACATAACCCTCAACATAACCCTAACCCTAACACTAGCCCTTACCGTTATCTTAACCCTAATCCTAACCCTAACCCTAACCCTAACCCTAACCGTAAACCTAAACATAACCCTAACCCTAACCCTAACCCTTACCCTAATCCTAACCCTAACTGTAACCCTAACCGTATACCTAAACTTAACCTTAACCCTTACCCTTACCCTTACCCTAAACCTAACCCAAAACCTAACCCTAACCCTAACCCTAAACCTAACCCTAACCATAACCATAAACATAACACTAACCCTATCCCTAACCCTAACCCTAACCTTAACCCTAACCCTTATGCTTACCCTAACTCAAACCCTAAACCTAACGCGAAACCTAACCCTAACCCTAGCACCTAAACCTAACCCCAAAACTAAACTTTACCCTTAGGCTAACCATAAACCTAACCCTAACGCTAACACTAACACTTACCCAAACCCTAACCCTAACCCTAACCCTAACCCTTAACCTAACCATAACACTAACACTAACCCCTAACCCTAACCCTTACCCTAACCCTAACACTAACCCTAATCACTAACCCTAACCCTAACCCTAAGCCTAAACCTAACCCCTATCCCTAACCCTAACCCTAATCCTTACCCTTATCTTAACCCTAACCCTAACCCTAACACTTACCCTAACCCCTACCCTAACAATAACCCTAACCCTAACGCTTACCCTAACCCTAAACCTAACCCTAACCCTTACCCTTACCCTAACCCTAAACCTAACCCTAATCCTAAGCCTAACCCTAACACTTACCCTTACCCTAACCCTAAACCTAACGCTAATCTGAACCCCAACCCTAACCCTTACCCTACCCTAACCCTAACCCTAACCCTAACCCTTACCGTTACCCTAACCCTAACCCTAACCCTAAACCTAAACCTTACTCTTACCCTAACACTAACTCTAACCCTTACCCTAAACCTAACCTTAACCCTAACCCTAACCCTTACTCTTACCTTAACCCTAACCCTAACCCTAACACTTACCCTTACCCTAACGCTAACCCTAACCCTAACCCTAACCCTTGCCCTTCCCCTAACCTTAACCCTAACCTTAATCCCAAACCTAAACCTAACCCTAACCCTAACACTAACCTTTACCCATACCCTAACACTAACCCTAACCCTAACGCTTACCCCAAACCTAACACTTACCCTTAGCCTAACCCTAACCAGTACATTAACCCTACCCCTACCCCTACCCCTAACCCCTAACCATAACCCTTAACCTAACCCTAACCCTAAACCTAACCCTAACCCTAACCTAACCCTTACCCTAACCTAACCCTAACCCTAACCCTAACCCTAACACTTACCCTTACCCTAACCCTAACCCTAAACCTAACCCTAACACTTACCCTTACCCTAAACCTAAACCTAACCATAACCCTAACCCTAACCCTTACCCTTACCCTAACCCTAACCCTAAACCTAACCCTAAACCGAAATCTTACCCTTACCCTAAACCTAACCATAACCCTTACCCTAAACCTAACCCTAACCCTAACCCTATTCTTTACCCTTACCCTAAACCTAACCCTAAACCTTACCCTTACCATAACTCTAACCCTAACCCTTACCCTAACCCATACCCTTATTTTAAACCTAACCCTAACCCTAACCCTTACCCTTACCCTAAAGCTAACCCTAACCCTAACCTTGACCCTAACCCTAAGCCTAACACATACCCTTAACCTAACCCTAACCCTAACCGTAACCCTAAACATAACCCTAACCCTAACCCTAACCCTACCCCTACCCTAATCCTAACCCTAACCCTTACACTTACCCTAACCCTAACCCTAAACATAACCCTAAACATAACCCTAACCCTAACACTAACCCTTACCGTTATCTTAACCCTAATCCTAACCCTAACCCTAATCCTAACCCTAACCGTAAACCTAAACATAACCCTAACCCTAACCCTAACCCTTACCCTAATCCTAACCCTAACTGTAACCCTAACCGTATACCTAAACTTAACCTTAACCCTTACCCTTACCCTTACCCTAACCCTAACCCAAAACCTAACCCTAACCCTAACCCTAAACCTAACCCTAACCGTAACCATAAACATAACCCTAACCCTATCCCTAACCCTAACCCTAACCTTAACCCTAACCCTTATGCTTACCCTAACTCAAACCCTAAACCTAACGCGAAACCTAACCCTAACCCTAGCACCTAAACCTAACCCCAAAACTAAACTTTACCCTTACGCTAACCATAACCCTAACCCTAACGCTAACACTAACACTTACCCAAACCCTAACCCTAACCCTAACACTTATCCTTACATTAACCCTAAACCTAAACTTAACCCCAATGCTAAACCTAACCCTAACCCTTACCATAACCCTAACCCTAACCCTAACCCTTAACCTAACCCTAACACTAACCCTAACCCCTAACCCTAACCCTTACCCTAACCCTAACACTAACCCTAATCACTAACCCTAACCCTAACCCTAAACCTAAACCTAACCCCTATCCCTAACCCTAACCCTAATCCTTACCCTTATCTTAAACCTAACCCTAACCCTAACACTTACCCTAACCCCTACCCTAACACTAACCCAAACCCTAACCCTTACCCTAACCCTAAACCTAACCCTAACCCTTACCCTTACCCTAACCCTAAACCTAACCCTAATCCTAACCCTAACCCTAACACTTACCCTTACCCTAACCCTAAACCTAACGCTAATCCGAACCCTAACCCTAACCCTTACCCTTACCCTAACCCTAACCCTAACCCTAACCCTTACCGTTACCCTAACCCTAACCCTAACCCTAAACCTAAACCTTACTCTTACCCTAACACTAACTCTAACCCTTACCCTAAGCCTAACCTTAACCCTAACCCTAACCCTTACTCTTACCTTAACCCTAACCCTAACCCTAACCCTTACCCTTACCCTTACCCTTACCCTAACCCTAACCCAAAACCTAACCCTAACCCTAACCCTAAACCTAACCCTAACCCTAACCATAAACATAACACTAACCCTATCCCTAACACTAACCCTAACCTTAACCCTAACCCTTATGCTTACCCTAACCCTAACCATAACCCTAACCCTAAACCTAACCCTAACAATTACCCTTACGATAACCCTAACCCTAACCCTAACCCTAACTTAACCTTACCCTTACCCTAACCCTAACCCGACACCTAAACCTAACCGTAACCCCTAACCCTAAACCTAACCGTAACAATAACCTTTACGATAACCCTAACCCTAACCCTAACCTAACCTTACCCTTACCCTAACCCTAACCCTAACCTTAAACCCAACCCTAAACCTAACCCTTACCCTTACCCTAACCCTACACCTAAACCTAACCGTAAACCTTACCCTGACCCTATCCCTAACCATAATACTAACTCTAACCCTAACCTTAACCCTAACCCTTACCCTTACCCTAACAATAACCCTAACCCTAATCCTAAACCTAACCCTAACACTAACCCTAACCCTTACCATAACAATAACCCTGGCCCTAATCCTAAACCTAACCCTTACCCTTACCCTAACCCTAACCTTAACCTTACTCCTAAACCTAACAATAACCCTTACCGAAACCCAAACTCTATCCCAAACCCTTAACCTTACCCTAAACCTAACCTTAACCCTAACACTAACCCTAACCCTAACCCTTACCATTACCCTAAGCCTAACTCTAACCCTAACCCTAGCCCTAAGCCTTACCCTAATCCTAACCCTAAACTTAACCCTAACCCTAACACTAACCCTATCCCTAACCCTTAACCTTACCCTAACCCTAACCCTAAACCTAACACTAACACTAACCCTAACCCTAACCCCGAACCCTAACCCTAACCCTAACCCTAACCCTTACCCTTACCCTAACCATAACCGTAAACCTAACCGTAACCCTAACCTAAACCTAACCCAAACCCTATCCCTAACAGTAACCCTAAACCTAACTCTAACCCTAACCCTAAACCTAACCCTAACCCTTACCCTTACTCTAACCCTAATCCTAAACCTAACCCTAACACTAACCCTAACCCTTACCCTAACAATAACCCTGCCCCTAACCCTAACCCTAACACTTACCCTTACCCTAACCATACCAGTAACCTTACCCCTAACCCTAACCCTAACACTTACCCAAACCCAAAATCTAACCCAAATTCTTACCCTTACCCTAACCATAATCTTAACCCTAACACTAACCCTAACCCTAACCCTTACCCTTACCCTAACCCTAACCCTAACCCTAAACCTAACCCTAAACCTAAACCTTACACTTACCCTAACTCTAACCCTAAACCTAACCCTAACCTCAATGCTAAACCTACCACTAACCCTAAACCTAACCCTAAACCTAACCCTTACCCTTACCTAACCCTACCCCAAACCTAACCCTAACCCTAACCCTAACACTAATCCTAACCTCTAACCGTAACCCTAACCCTAAGCCTAACCCTTACACTTAACCTAACCCTAACCCTAACCATAAACCTTACCCTTACCCTAAACCTAACCCTAACCTTAATGCTAACCCTAAGTCTAATCCTAACGGTAACCCTTACCCTAACACTAACCCGAACCCTAATCCTTACCCGAACCCTAAACCTAACCCTGACTCTAACCCTTACCTTTTCCCTAAACCTAACCGTAACCCTAACCCTAACCCTAACCCTAGCCCTAATACTTACCCTTACCCTAACCTTTACCCAAACCCTAACCCTAACCCTAACCCTTACCCTAACCAAAACCCTAACCCTAACCCTTACCCTTACCCTAAACCTAACCCTAACCCTTACCCTTACCTTAAACCTAACCCTAAACCTAAAACTAACCCTAAAACTTACCTTTACCCTAAACCTAACCCTAACCCTTACCCTAAACCTAACCCTAACCCTAACCCTAACCCTTTCCCTTATCCTAACCCTAACCATAACCTTAACCCCAACGCAAAACCTAACCCCAACCCTTACGCTAAACCCAACCCTAAACCTAACCCTAACCCTAACCATTACTCTTACCCTAACCCAAACTCTAAACCTAACTCGAACACTAACCTCAATCCTAACCCTTACCCTTACCCTAAACCTAACCCTAAAGCTAACCTTAACCTTAACCCTAACTCTAACACCTAACCCTAACCCTGACAATTATCCTTACTCTAACCCTAACCCTAAACCTAACACTTACCCAAACCCTAACCCTAACCCTAACCTTAACCCCAACGCTAAACCTAACCCTAACCCTTACCCTAACCCTAACCCAAACCCTAACCCTAAAACTTACCCTTACCCTAACTCTAACCGTGACCCTAACCCTAACCCTTAACCTAACCCTAACACTAATCCTAACCCCTAACCCTAACCCTTACCCTAACCCTAACACTAACCCTAACCCTTACCCTAACCCTAACCCTAACCCTAACCCTTACCCTTACCCTTACCCTAAACCTAAACCTAAACCTAACCCTAACCCTAACCCTTTTCCTTACCCTAAACCTAACCCTAACCCTAACCCTAAAACTTACCCATACCTTAAACCTAACCCTAACCCTTACCCTAATTGTACCCTAACCCTTACCCTTACCCTAAACCTAACCCTAACACTAACCCTAACCCTTACCCTAACCCTAACCCTAAACCTCACCCTTACCCTTACCTTTACCCTAAACCTAACCCTAAACATAACTTTAACCCTAACCCTTAACCTAACAGTAACCCTAAACCTAACCCTAACCCTAACCCTAACCCTAACTCTAACCCTTAACCCTAAACCTAAACCTAACACTTACGCTTACCCTAACGCTAACCCTAACTCTAACCATAACCCTATCCCTAACCCTATAACATACCCTTAACCTAACCCTAACCCTAACCGTAACCCTTACTCTTACCTTAACCTTAAACCTAACCCTAACCGTAACTTTAACCCTAACCCTTACCCTAACCCTAACCCTAACCCTAACACTTATGCTAACCCTAACCCTAACCCTAACCCTTACCCTTACCTTAACCCTAAACCTAACCATAACCCTAACTTTAACCCTAAACCTTACCCTAACCCTAACCCTAACACTTACCCTAACCCTAACCATAACGCTAACCCTTACCCTTATCTTAACACTAAATCTAACACTAACCGTAACTTTAAACCTAACCCTTACCCCAACCCTAACCCTAACCCTTACCCTTACCCTAATTCTAAACCTAACCCTAACCCTAAACCTAACCCTAACCTTTACCCTTACCCTAACCCTAACCCTAACCCTTACCCTAAACCTAACCCTAACCATAACCCTAACCCTTACCCTTATCCTAACCCTAACCATAACCTTAACCCCAACGCAAAACCTAACCCCAACCCTTACCCTAAACCTAACCCTAAACCTAACCCTAACCCTAACCATTACTCTTACCCTAACCCAAACTCTAAACCTAACTCGAACACTAACCCCAACCCTAACCCTTACCCTTACCCTAAACCTAACCCTAAAACTAACCATAACCTTAACCCTAACTCTAACACCTAACCCTAACCCTGACACTTATCCTTACCCTAACCCTAACCCTAACCCTAACACTTACCCAAACCCTAACCCTAACCCTAACCTTAACCCCAACGCTAAACCTAACCCTAACCCTTACCCTAACTCTAACCGTAACCCTAACCCTAACCCTTATCCTAACCCTAACCCTAACCCTATCCCTAACCCTTAACCTAACCCTAACCCGAAACCTAACCCCTAACCATAACCCTTACCCTAACCCTAAAACTAACCCTAACCCTTACCCTAACCCTAACCCTAACCCTAACCCTTACCCTTACACTTACCCTAAACCTGAACCTAAACCTAACCCTAACCCTAACCAAACCCTATTCCTTACCCTAAACCTAACCCTAACCCTAACCCTAACCCTAAAACTTACCCATACCTTAAACCTAACCCTAACCCTTACCCTAATCGTAACCCTAACCCTTACCCTTACCCTAACCCTAACCCTAACCCTTACCCTAACCCTAACCCTAACCTTAACCCCAACGCTAAACCTAACCCTAACCCTTACCCTAACCCTAACCCAAACGCAAACCCTAAAACTTACACTTACCCTAACTCTAACCGTGACCCTAACCCTAACCCTTATCCTAAACCTAACCCTAACCCTATCCCTAACCCTTAACATAACCCTAACACTAACCCTAACCCCTAACCCTAACCCTTACCCTAACCCTAACACTAACCCTAACCCTTACCCTAACCCTAACCCTAACCCTAACCCTTACCCTTTACTTAACCCTAAATCTAACACTAACCTTAACTTTAACCCCAAACCTTACCCTAACCCTAAGCCTAACCCTAACCCTTACCCTTACCCTAATCCTAAACCTAACCCTAAACCTAACCCTAACCTTAACACTTACCCTTACCCTAATCCCAAACCTAACCCTAACCCTAAACCTAACCCTAACCCTTACCTTAACCTAACCCTAACCCTAACCCTAACCCTAAACCTTACCCTTACACTAAACCTAACCCTTAACCTTACCTTAACCATAACCCTAACCCTAACCCTAACCCTACCCTTATCTTAACCCTAACTCTAAACCTAACCCTTACCCTTACCCTAACGCTAACCCTAACCCTAACCTTAACCCTAACACTAACCCTACCACATACACTTACCCTAACCCTAACCCTAACCATAACACTTAACCAAACCCTAACCCTAACTGTAACCCTTACCCTTACCCTAACCCTAACCCTAACCTTAAACCCAACGCTAAACCTAACCCTAACCCTTACCCTAACCCTAACCCTCACCCTAATCCTAACCCTAAAACTTACCCTTACCCTAACTTTAACCTTAACCCTAATCCTAACCCTTATTTTAACCCTAACCCTAACCCTATCCCTAACCCTTAACCTAACCCTAACACTAACCCTAACCCCTAACACTAACACTAACACTAACCCTAACACTAACCCTAACCCCTGACCCTAACCCTAACCCTAACGCCTAACCCTAACCCTAACCCTAACCGTTACCCTACCCTAACCCTAACCCTAACCTTACCCTTACCATAACCCTAAACCTAACCCTAATCCTAACCCTAACCCTAACCCTTACCCTTACCTTTACTCTTAACCAAAACCTAATCCTAACCCTAACCCTTACCTTTACCCTAAGCCTAACCCTAAACCTAAAACTAACCCTAATCCTAACCCTAACCCTAACCCTAACCCTAAACTTAACCCTAACCCTAAACCTTACCCTTACCCTAACCCTAACCCTAAACCTAAACCTAACTCTAAAACAAATCCTTACCCTCACTCTAACTCTAAACCTAACCCTAACCCTACCCCTAACCCTAAAACTATCCCAAACCCTAACCCTAATCCTAACACTTACCCTTACCCTAACCGTAACCCTAAAACTTACCATTACCTTAACCCTAACCCTAACCTTAACCCCAAACCTAAAACTAAACCTAACCCTAACGCTCACCCTTACCCTTACCCTAACACTAATGCTAACCCTAACCCTAACCCTTACACTTACCCTTGCCCTAACAATAACCCTAAGCCTAACCCTTACCCTAACCCTAACTTTAACCCTAACCCTAACCCAAACCCTAACCATTACCCTAACCCTAACACTAACCCTTACCCTAACCCTAACCCTAACCCTAACCTTAAACCTAACCCTAACCCTATCCCTTACCCTTACCCTAACACTAACACTAACCCTAACCTTAACCCTATCCCTAACCCTAACCCTTCCCCTAACCCTAACCCTAATCCTAACACTTACCATTACCCTAACACTAACCCTAACCCTAACATTAATCCTAAACCTTACCCTTACCCTAACCCTAACCCTAACCCTAATCCTAACAGTTACCCTTTCCCTAACCCTAACCCTAAGCCTAACCTTTACCCTAACCCTAACCCTTACGCAAACCTTAATTCCAAACCTATCCCTAATCCTAACCCTAAACCTAACCCTAACCCTAACCCTAATCCTTACCCTAACCTTAACCCTAACCCTTACCCTTACCCTAACCCTAACACTAGCCTTAACCCCAACCCTAAACTTAAATCTAACCCTTACCCTGACCCTAACCCTAACCCTAACCCTTACCCTAATCCTAACCCTTACCCTAACCCTAACCCTAAAACTAAGCCTAACATTAAAACCTAACCCTAACCCTAACCCTTACCCTAACCCTAAACCTAACCCTAACCCTAACCCTAAGCCTAACCTTTACCCTAACTCTAAACCTTAAGCTAACCCTAATCCCAAACCTATCCCTAATGCTAACCCTAAACCTAACCCTTACCCTAACCCTAATCCTAACCCTAACCCTTACCCTTACCCTTACCCTAACCCGAAACTTAACCCCAACCCTAAACCAAACCATAACCCTTATCCTTACCCAAACCCTAACCCTAACCCTATCCCTAAACCTAACCCTAAACCTAAACCTAACCCTTACCCTTACCCTAACCCTAACCCAAAACCTAACACTAACCCTTACCTTACCCTAACCCAAACCCTAACCCTAACTGTAACCCTTACCCTTACCCTAACCCTAACCCTAACCTTAAACCCAACGCTAAACCTAACCCTAACCCTTACCCTAACCCTAACCCTCACCCTAATCCTAACCCTAAAACTTACCCTTACCCTAACTTTAACCTTAACCCTAATCCTAACCCTTATTTTAACCCTAACCCTAACCCTATCCCTAACCCTTAACCTAACCCTAACACTAACCCTAACCCCTAACACTAACACTAACACTAACCCTAACACTAACCCTAACCCCTGACCCTAACCCTAACCCTAACGCCTAACCCTAACCCTAACCCTAACCGTTACCCTACCCTAACCCTAACCCTAACCTTACCCTTACCATAACCCTAAACCTAACCCTAATCCTAACCCTAACCCTAACCCTTACCCTTACCTTTACTCTTAACCAAAACCTAATCCTAACCCTAACCCTTACCTTTACCCTAAGCCTAACCCTAAACCTAAAACTAACCCTAATCCTAACCCTAACCCTAACCCTAACCCTAAACTTAACCCTAACCCTAAACCTTACCCTTACCCTAACCCTAACCCTAAACCTAAACCTAACTCTAAAACAAATCCTTACCCTCACTCTAACTCTAAACCTAACCCTAACCCTACCCCTAACCCTAAAACTATCCCAAACCCTAACCCTAATCCTAACACTTACCCTTACCCTAACCGTAACCCTAAAACTTACCATTACCTTAACCCTAACCCTAACCTTAACCCCAAACCTAAAACTAAACCTAACCCTAACGCTCACCCTTACCCTTACCCTAACACTAATGCTAACCCTAACCCTAACCCTTACACTTACCCTTGCCCTAACAATAACCCTAAGCCTAACCCTTACCCTAACCCTAACTTTAACCCTAACCCTAACCCAAACCCTAACCATTACCCTAACCCTAACACTAACCCTTACCCTAACCCTAACCCTAACCCTAACCTTAAACCTAACCCTAACCCTATCCCTTACCCTTACCCTAACACTAACACTAACCCTAACCTTAACCCTATCCCTAACCGTAACCCTTCCCCTAACCCTAACCCTAATCCTAACACTTACCATTACCCTAACACTAACCCTAACCCTAACATTAATCCTAAACCTTACCCTTACCCTAACCCTAACCCTAACCCTAATCCTAACAGTTACCCTTTCCCTAACCCTAACCCTAAGCCTAACCTTTACCCTAACCCTAACCCTTACGCAAACCTTAATTCCAAACCTATCCCTAATCCTAACCCTAAACCTAACCCTAACCCTAACCCTAATCCTTACCCTAACCTTAATCCTAACCCTTACCCTTACCCTAACCCTAACACTAGCCTTAACCCCAACCCTAAACTTAAATCTAACCCTTACCCTGACCCTAACCCTAACCCTAACCCTTACCCTAATCCTAACCCTTACCCTAACCCTAACCCTAAAACTAAGCCTAACATTAAAACCTAACCCTAACCCTAACCCTTACCCTAACCCTAAACCTAACCCTAACCCTAACCCTAAGCCTAACCTTTACCCTAACTCTAAACCTTAAGCTAACCCTAATCCCAAACCTATCCCTAATGCTAACCCTAAACCTAACCCTTACCCTAACCCTAATCCTAACCCTAACCCTTACCCTTACCCTTACCCTAACCCGAAACTTAACCCCAACCCTAAACCAAACCATAACCCTTATCCTTACCCAAACCCTAACCCTAACCCTATCCCTAAACCTAACCCTAAACCTAAACCTAACCCTTACCCTTACCCTAACCCTAACCCAAAACCTAACACTAACCCTTACCTTACCCTAACCCTAACCCTAACCCTAACCCTAACCCTTACCCTTACCCTAAACCTAACCTTAACCCTACACCTTACTCTTACCCTAACAATAACCACAAACCTAAACCTAACCCTAAACCGTACCCTTACCCTAACACTTAATCTAACCCTAACCCTAACACTAACCCCTAGCCCGAACCCTAACCCTAACCCTTACCCTTACCCTAACCCTAACCCTAACCCTAACCCTTACCCTTACCATAACCCTAACACTAACACTAACCCTGACCCTTACCCTAACGCTAACCCTAACCCTTACCCTAACCACAACCCTAACCCTAACACATACCCTTACCCTAACCCTAACCATTACCGTAACCCTAAACCTAAACATAACCCTAACCCTAATCCTAACCATAACCCTTACCCTTACCCTAATCCTAACTCTATCACAAAGCCTAACCCTAACCCTAACCCTAACTGTAACCCTAACCCTAACCCTAACCTTAACCCTAAACCTTACACCTTAACCTAACTCTAACCCTAACCCTAACCGTAAACCTAACCCTAACCCTAACCTTAACCCCAACACAAAACCTAACCCTAAACCTAACACTAACCCTTACACTTACCATAACCCTAAACCTAAACTTAACCCTAACCCTAACCCTAAACTTAACCCTAACCCTAACCCTTACTCTAAACCTAACCCTAACCCTAAACCTAACCCTAACCCTAACCCTAAACTTAGGCCTAACCCTTACCCTTACCATAACCCTAACCCTTCCCTAAACCTAACCCTAACACTAACCCTAACACTTACCTTTACCCTAACCCTAACCCTAACCTTAACCTAAACCTAACCCTAACCCCAACCCTTACCCTAACCCTATCCCTAAACCTAACACCTAACCCTAAACCTAAACCTAACCCTAACCCTAACCCTAACCCTTACCCTTACCCTAACCCTAACCCTAACCTTAACCCCAACCCTAAACCTAACCATAACCCTTATCCTTACCCAAACCCTAACCCTAACACTATCCCTAAACCTAACCCTAAACCTAAACCTAACCCTTACCCTTACCCTAACCCTAACCCAAAACCTAACACTAACCCTTACCTTACCCTAACCCTAACCCTAACCCTAACCTTAACCCTAACCTTTACACTAACCCTAACCCTAACCCTAACACTTATCCTTACCCTAAACCGAACCGTAACTCTAACCCTAATCCTAACCCTAAACCTAACCCTTACCCTTACCCTAAACCTGACCCTAACCCTAACCTAACTCTAAACCTAACCCGAACCCTAACCTTAACCCTTACCCTAACCCTAACCTAACCCTTACCCTAACCCTAACCTAACCCTTACCCTAACCCCAACCCTAACCCTAACCTTAAGCCTAACTCTAACAATAACCCTAACCCTAACCCTTACCCTTACCCTAAACATAACCGTAAACCTAACCCTAACCCTAACCTTAACCTAACCCTAACCCTATCCCTAACGCTTACCCTTACCCTAAACCTAACCCTAAACCTAACACTAACCCTAACCTTAAACCTAACCATTACCTTTACCCGAACCCTAACCCTAACCCTGACCCTTACCCTTATCCTATCCCTAACCCGAATCCTAACCCTAATACTTACCCTTACCCTAACCATAACCCTAACCATAACCCTAAACCTTAGCCTAATTCTAACTCTAACCCTAACCCTTACCCTTACCCTAACCCTAAACATAACCCTAACCCTAACCCGTACCCTTAACCTAACCCTAACCCTAACCCTAACCCCAAACCTAACCCTTAATCTTACCCTTACACTAAGCCTAACCCTAACCCTTACCCTAACCATAACCCTAACCCTAACCCTAACCCTTACCCTTACCTTAACATTAACCATAACCCTTACCCTTACCCTAACACTAACCCTAACCTTAACCTTAATCCTAACACTAACCCTACCCCTTAGCCTTACCCTAAACCTAACCCTAAATTTAGCCGTAAGCCTAACCCTAACCCTAACACCTTACCCTAACTCTAACCCTAACCCTAACCCTAACCCTAACCCTAATCCTAACCCCAACCCTAACCTTAACCCCAACACAAAACCTAACCCTAAACCTGACCCTAAACCTAACCCTAACCCTAACCCTAACCCTTACCCTTACCCTAACCCTAACACTAACCTTAACCCCAACCCTAAACCTAACCATAACCCTTATACTTACCCAAACCCTAACCCTAACCCTATCCCTAAACCTAACCCTAAACCTAAACCTAACCCTTGTAACTTACCCTAACCCT